>CM074720.1:550515978-550750978 GCA_037306005.1 Rhinophrynus dorsalis
AAGGTTTGAGAGAGATTCACAGCTAAAGATTCCTTCTCCCTCCACTTTCTCTGATGTCAGCTTTAAAGGAGCAGTAAACTTTTTTATGAAAAAATATATATTGTAGGGATTTTCCTATTGAGTAAAATATGGGTACTCCCACTGCTGAGAGTTTTATATTTCCAGAGTTATTACAGTTTAACCCATGTTTTTTTACATTAGCAGGGCCCTCTAGTGGTCAAATTCTAATTAGTTTTCCTGTTAGATTCTAATGAGAGGAAAGTCAGAAAAGTCAGAAACATACAGTTCTCCATAGAATGTGATAGAAAGTGCTGAGTCACTTCCTGTCAGTTAGAACGATCAGGAAGTAAACACAGTAAATTCACATCCTGTCAGTTAGAACTATCAGGAAGTAAACATAGTAAATTCACTTCCTGTCAGTTAGAACTATCAGGAAGTAAACCCAGTAAATTCACTTCCTGTCTGTTAGAACTACCAGGAAATAAACCCAGTAAATTCACTTCCTATCTGTTAGAACTATCAGGAAATAAACACAGTAAATTCACTTCCTGATTATTTAAACTGATATAAATTTTGAATAAAACATCTGACAGCAGTGGGAGTGGCCATGTTGTATTCAGCAGGAAATCTAAATATATAAAAGAAGACTTTGTGCCTGCTAAAACACACCCAGGGGAGGCAGAAAGGAGGAGTTACTGCTCTCATTGGATGATTCAATCATACAGGGAGTTGGCCCGCCCCCACTATGCAGCCCGCCCATCACTATCAAAGTCAGAAAAAAACAAAATGGCTGCCAATTGCTCCTACACCACAGACAAGCACACATTCCCCACTCACACACAGACCACCAAACACGCACACACACACATGCCCCACTCACACACACAGCACAAAACACACATGCCCCACTCATACACACAGCACCACACACACACATGCCCCACTCACACACACAGCACAAAACACACATGCCCCACTCACACACACAGCACCACACACACACACACACACATGTCCCACTCACACACACAGCACAAAACACACATGCCCCACTCACACACACAGCACCACACACACAAAGCCAGAAAGAAATATGGCTAACACACACACACACAGTCACTCACCCTGACTCCAGTGGCCTCAGCAGGACCTGTAGTGCAGCACCAGGGGAACAAAATGGCACTCGAAGCCAGAAAGAACACAAACACAGTCACTTACCCTGACTCTCAGTGGCCTCAGCAGGACCTGTAGTACAGCCACTGGAGGGTGCTGCAGCACCAGGGGAACAAAATGGTACTCAAAATATTAAGGTAGGCCCTCATTGCTCAATTATTTCTTCACTGTCATCATTTGCCATGCAAGACATAGGACAGACAGCCATCAGGTACACACTTAACCCACTGACTGCCACAGGGTTGTGTATCAAGTTTTACCCCTCAGAGAGTGTGTTCAAACCCCTCACACTGTAAACTTGCATTTCCCTCCCACTTCTCCTCCTTCCGCAGTCTATTACTAACACTTTTTTCCACATTTATGTTAAGCCCCGCCCCTACTCACAATTAAGCCCTGCCCACTTTTAACCCAGATTGCCCCATTTGTCTCTCCACATCAACACCACATGAGTCCCCGCCAGGCACTCCACAAGTCAAACTTCCCAGGTATGAATACACTTCCCACTGCTATTTAACTCTGACATGCCTCTCTATACCGTAACCCTTGAGTGCCAAGCAAAGTTTCCCCTCCCGACCCTTTTACCTAGTGTAAGCCATCTCTTCTCAGATGTGGAATGCAGTCCATAGACCAGAGAGATAACAGAAGGGGACAATCTTCTTCCTATGAGAACAATGAAAGCCCTGCCCCCTTTGACAGGCTTTCAGGTTTTTCCCTTATCTTAATTGAAGATTGTCCCTCTCTGCAGTCTACCTGGGCACCTCCCTTCTGATCTGGCTGAACAGTGTTACATCAGTAAAGGGGGCGGGAGGGGGATACTTTGTCATTGAATTACTCTTGAACTACAACTCTGATAGTATTGAAATAACACTCTCCAAATACTATGATGATTAATTAGAGCTGCTTTTATTATGAAACATTACTATCTCTTTAACTGTGATTCATCTGATCCATCCTCCAAAGCTCAACTAAAGGATTAAAATTCTTCAATATAATCTCATCACAACAATTCTCCCATGGATTTATCCTCTTCCAACGCGTTTCAAAACCAACGCTGGTTTCTTCCTCAGGGAATATCGTATCAAAGAGGGCAGGGTTTTCCTTACAATTATTGACTGAAGATTGTCCCTCGCTACATCTGTCTGGTCCCAGGACCAGACTGCAGATTCAGGGACGTGGTCAGAAGGGGAGGGAGGGGGATCCTTCTGCATTTAATATCTTTTGCACTACAGAAAAGTAAGCTGCTAAAAATAGCGCATTGTGTTACATTTATTTTAAAGAAGACTCGGCAATCTAGTTTATTTCAACCATAACTCTCCCTTTAAGTGTTACTATCCCTTTAACGCCCTTGGTCTTGTTGCCAGCTTGATTCATGTATCAGTGCTAATTTCCCTACTAGTAATGGGTGGCAAAGTGCACTATTAATACATTAGTTTGGCCTAAGATCCATCTTTTGGGACTTAGCGATCTTCCTTGGCACAAATCCAGTTGGCCTAGCAAACATAACCATTCTCTGCCTACCTTCAAAATACTTGCCAATTGCATGGTTCTTTCTGGCCTCCGGGCCCCCAATTCTCATTCCCAGAGATCCCAGGCACCCACTCCATCGTCCCCAGTTTTAGGCAGTTATGGGTCAGGATAGTTCAGCATCAATGTGATACATTTTCTTTGGAAAAAACATATTTTTTGAAGGGATTGTTTGTAAACAGTGGCATAACTATAGGGGTCGCACCTGCGACCGGGCCCGTGCACTCCAGGGGCCCAGCCTCCCCCTGCGACCCTTCCGCCTGGGGCCCGCAATCTCCCACCGGTGCTCTAGTAATGCAGAGCGCTGGGAGATGACATCATCTCCCAGCACTTTGCATTACTAAGAGAACCGCGCGGGAGCTCCAGGTAGGAGATGGGAGAATTGTGGAGATTGAGGGGCATTGTGGAGGGGGTCAATGTGGTGGGGGGGCCATGGCACTTCTTGAACCAGGGCCCGGAGGTTTCTAGTTACGCCTCTATTTGTAAACATTGTTATCGGATCTTTAACCCCTTTGAATGCCAGCTGGTTACACAACGTATTGCAAAGCAATATGTGGGGTGTAATTGTACATGGCTGGATGTTTCTTCACGGACTTTTCCCTTATAATTAACCCCTTGGATGCTACGGAGGCCTCCAAAGTGTATTCACGCTCAGCAGAAGAACGATTCTGTTTTCCGTCCTGTCAAAATGTTAATTGGTGGTTACTCCTCATTTTGTTTTCTACCCAGCTGCCTGGTAAAAGAGGCTTCGGTCCTGCAGGTTGGACTGTGCAAGCCAAGATGGAAGTCTATTTGTGGCTGGGCCTTAACAAGCAGCGCAAAGACTTTCTGTGCGGTCTTCCGTGTGGATTCGAGGAGAACAAAGCAATGAAGGGCCCAGGCCTCCAGTCCTTCCCACCAATCAGCCTTTGTTACACAAGTAAGAGCATGGTCCATTCCTTTATACACAAGTTGGTGTGCAAAAATATTCTTTATCTGCAATAATGTTCAATTAAAGTGGACATAAGGTAGACCCTCAGATATGTTTATGCACAGTATGACGACACTATAAGCTTATTAGTTTACAGTAAAATCTCAGTTATTATGTATGTATGTATCTTTATTTATATAGCGCCATACATGTACACAGCGCTTTATAGTGTTTGTATGTGTGAATCTTTATTTATATAGCGCCATACATGTACACAGCTCTTTATAGTGTATGTATGTGTGTATCTTTATTTATATAGCGCCATACATGTACACAGCGCTTTATAGTGTATGTATATATCTTTATTTATATAGCGCCATACATGTACACAGCTCTATATAGTGTATGTATGTGTGTATCTTTATTTATATAGCGCCATACATGTACACAGCGCTTTATAGTGTATGTATGTGTGTGTCTTTATTTATATAGCGCCATACATGTACACAGCGCTTTATAGTGTATGTATGTGTGTATCTTTATTTATATAGCGCCATACATGTACACAGCGCTTTATAGTGTATGTATGTGTGTATCTTTATTTATATAGCGCCATACATGTACACAGCGCTTTATAGTGTATGTATGTGTGAATCTTTATTTATATAGCGCCATACATGTACACAGCTCTATATAGTGTATGTATGTGTGTATCTTTATTTATATAGCGCCATACATGTACACAGCGCTTTATAGTGTATGTATGTGTGTATCTTTATTTATATAGCGCCATACATGTACACAGCGCTTTATAGTGTATGTATCTTTATTTATATAGCGCCATAAATGTACACAGCGCTTTATAGTGTATGTATGTGTGTATCTTTATTTATATAGCGCCATACATGTACACAGCGCTTTATAGTGTATGTATGTGTGTATCTTTATTTATATAGCGCCATACATGTACACAGCGCTTTATAGTGTATGTATGTGTGAATCTTTATTTATATAGCGCCATACATGTACACAGCTCTTTATAGTGTATGTATGTGTGTATCTCTATTTATATAGCGCCATACATGTACACAGCGCTTTATAGTGTATGTATGTGTGAATCTTTATTTATATAGCGCCATACATGTACACAGCGCTTTATAGTGTATGTATCTTTATTTATATAGCGCCATAAATGTACACAGCGCTTTATAGTGTATGTATGTGTGAATCTTTATTTATATAGCGCCATACATGTACACAGCTCTATATAGTGTATGTATGTGTGTATCTTTATTTATATAGCGCCATACATGTACACAGCGCTTTATAGTGTATGTATCTTTATTTATATAGCGCCATAAATGTACACAGCGCTTTATAGTGTATGTATGTGTGTATCTTTATTTATATAGCGCCATACATGTACACATCGCTTTATAGTGTATGTATGTGTGTATCTTTATTTATATAGCGCCATACATGTACACAGCGCTTTATAGTGTATGTATGTATGTATCTTTATTTATATAGCGCCATACATGTACACAGCGATTTACAGTGTATGTATATATGTATCTTTATTCATATAGCGCCATACATGTACACAGCACTTTATAGTGTATATATGTATGTATGTATCTTTATTTATATAGCGCCATACATGTATACAGCACTTTATAGTGTATGTATGTATGTATCTTTATTTATATAGCGCCATACATGTACACAGCGCTTAACAGAATTTGAAATAATACAATATAAAACTACAGAACAGGGTTAAGAGCATTAAGCTAAAGTGCGATCATTGCATTATTTTTGGGGGAAGTGCAGCAAGGGAAACATACACTGGGAAAGGGACCCTGCCCCAAGGAGCTTACAATCTAATACGTACTTGTTTATAATATGTAGGTGAAAATATAACCCAAGATTTTTAGAGGAAAACAAAAGTGCCTTTGTATAATACACACACTTCGTTACCCTACTCACCTCCTCCAGAGGCATCTGGGATATCTGTGCAGCGGGCGACATGCTTGCATTTGCAGCCCATTTCCCGCATCCCCCTGTTAAGGACTTATGTTAATTCAAGAGAATGGTAGTGCCCTGTGAGGACCAGCAGACACGTGGAGATGGATATATATATATTTTTTTTATTGTGTATAATATGCACCCCACACTTCACATAAGGTGAAAAAGGACAAAACTGTGAGTATTATATGTGAGATTATACAGTATGTGCTGTGCAGAGCCCACACACTGCTTGGCCACTAGCAAAAGTAATTATCACACTGTTCATATAATTAGCCTAAAGTGCCATCAAAATATCAAGATGGATTTTCTCAAGAAGCATTAATTTTACAGAAAAAAATGGTGCAACCTATAGGAAGATTTAAATTCTATGTGAAACAAATTAATCTTATCATACGGGTTAGATGTCTACTTTAAATTGGAACCGTATATTGCACTGGACAATTACTCCGAATTCCATAACACCGTAACATAGTTGATGAGGCTGGAAAAAGAAGATGTGTCCATCAAGTTCAGCCCGTATCACCCCTGTTAATCCAAAGGAAGGCAATAAAAATCTCATTGAAGACATTTGCAATTAAGCCCTAAGCAGTTAAAAAAAATTCCTTCCTGACTCCAAATGGCAATCAGATATTTCCCTGGGTCAACAACCTATCTGCTTTGAAGCCAACTGTCATAGGTCTCAATATTGTTCTATGATAGATAGATAGATAGATAGATAGATAGATAGATAGATATCCATTACTTTCTTGAAAGCAATTACAGTATCTGCAAACACAGCACCTCGAATCACAATTAATAATTAACTTTACTGCCCTTAAAAAATTGCTGCCTTTGTTTTAGTCGAAAACGCCTTTCCTTTAGTCTTAATGGATGAACTCTTGTACTCCTGACGCTCTACTTAAAAGAACTAAACACAATTTGGAGTGTTCTGTCCTCACATAAGGTTTCACACAATGCTAAGTACTTATACTTAGCTCAAAACAATTAATGAGTGATCAGACCTGGCTTCACACCATGCTGTATCCAACAGATTGCTAACAATCTGCTCATCTTTATATCCTGACAAGAAAAGCTGCCACCCCCTAATAATAACTCCTTACTTAACTTACTGTGTCCAGAAAATCCTTACAGCCCCTATGAATTTTGCACTTGTGCTTTTGCTCAAGAGAGAACATCTTCAAGCCATCTAGTCTTTAATGTTATGTCCATGGATGCAGACATGACAGTTGCTGGCAGGATCACTGGGCTTCAAACTCTGCCCACTGTCTTAAACCTTTCAGAAGCATATACTGTACAATGCATTGATTCACAATGCATTGCAGACTGCCTTTTCTCATTAAAAGGTTAGGTACACTCATGCTCTGCAATTTATCAAATTGAAAAAAACTTCCAACAACTGTCATGTCCACCTCCTCGGACATGACATCCAGGACTAATTGAAGATGTTGAAGTTCAAGTGCAAAATTCATAGGGGCCATTAAAACTTCCTGCCCATAATAAGCTGAGTGGGGTCTTATTATTATGAGTTGTGGCCCAGTATATCCGTCTTAAGGGGTAGCATAGGGCGGATATGAGATACTTTTGAATGCCAGACTGTGCCCGTTAGCTATGGGAACAGAGTTCCTAAACTCCTCTGTTACTCTCCAGTAAACCTTCAGATCACGGAGATCTGCGAGGCAGTATGAGGTCATTGCTGAGTGAGGCTCTCTTGGGATATTTTCCTTCTTTGTATTCAACAACAGAGTAGAGCAATCTCTCATGAGCACCTCACTTGGCCCTGACATCATCAATGCTTGGGACAGTGGAGGAGTTTAGAGCTATCAGGAATCTACTGCCGTAGCTCGGTGGGGCACAGTCTAGCATTTAAAAAGGGTGTTGTACTGACCCTATATTGCATGTTTAACCCACTGAGTGTAAGAATGGTATATAAAGCATTGCAATGCAATTTGCATCTGAATCTTATCTGACACTCAAAGCAGATTGGGTAACCAAATGGAATATAAAATTTAATGTGGGAAAGTGTAAAGTCATACATTTGTAAAGAAAAAATCCCAATGTTTCTTATGAACTTAATGGAATCATTTTAGGGGACTTGTTGCTAGAAAAAGACCTGGGAATTTTTGTAAACTACAAACTTGGAAACAGTGACCAGTGTCAAACAGCAGTAGCAAATGTAAACACAATCCTGTCTTGCATAAAAAGAGGTATTGAAGCAAGAGTGGATAACATTATTTTGCCATTGTACAAATCTTTGGTAAGACCTCACCTTCAGTATGCAGTGCCGTTTTGGGCACCAGTTCTGAAAAAGGATATACTAGAACTAGAGAGGGTACAGCGGAGAGCAACAAAATTAATTAAGGGAATGGAGAACTTGACGTATGAGGAACGACTAGACAAACTTGGTTTATTTACTCTAGAGAAGAAACGACTACGAGGAGACCTTATCACAATGTACAAGTATATGAGAGGTCAGTACAACGATCTCTGCGGTGAGCTATTTATTCCAAGGCCTGATCAGGTGACCAGGGGACACCCCTTGAGATTAGAGGAAAGGAGGTTTCAACTTCAGCAGAGGAAGGTTTTTTTTATAGTAAGATCTGATACATTATGGAATTCCTTGCCCAAGGATGTGGCTATGACAAATACAATGGATACATATAATGAGAACCCAAGATGCTGGGAAGTCCTGGGCCATCGTATCCTGATTCTCTCTGCAGAGGTTGGCTGAAAATCGTCAAACACCTCGGTCGAACTGGGAAATGGATGCGTCGAACGCCCCAGTCGACCAGGGAACAGCTGGGTCGACTAACTCTGTGGTGAGCGCTTCCAAGGCTTGACACTGAGTCGAGAGAGTCGTATCGGCCGGGAGTCAAAGGGTAGAAGGCGAGTAGAACAGCGCTGAGAGGAGGTCAAGAAAGGAGTTGTTCGACGTTGGGAACTTCTGGAAGCAAGGAGTGAATCAGCTCGGGATGCCCTCGAAGGATGGAAGTCAGAGTAGACTCTATAGACCATCCAGGCAAGAAGTACACATGGAGACTATTTACTCCACACAAACACACTTTATTAGCAAAAACCACACTGTTTTTATACACAACCAAACAATGCCATAATGAACTGGGAGGGGCCAAATACGCTAAGGGCTGGAGTTAGCATATGGACCAATGGGCAGGGGAGCGAGCACATTAGGTGTAACCCGACTGGCCCGTTTCCAGGACTCACTCTGACTAGGGTGGAGCATGATACACAGAGGGGCCAGAAGTGATTAGGTTACTACACAAAGGGTCTCGTGGGGGGCATAGTTCACAAGGAGTCCCAATACACATCTGTCGAACAAAGACAATAGCCCAAAAAGCTGTTACTAATAGTTCGAACATCCCGCCTTTTGTTCAACCAATCCATAGGTTGCATACTTTCTGTTCTCCCAATCCTGTTAACGTACTTTGGGACCTTACAACACCGTGTCGAGTGTTCCCGCCATCCCAGGGTCCATCGACCGAGAGTCGGCAATATGTGTCCTAAGGCTGGTTCATGAAAGCCGAACAAAATGCGGAGAATAATTCCAAGGTTTCGACTACTGGTCTTAAATCCCCTTTTCAACATAGAGTCGGGTACTGACAGTCCCACCAGTCCATATTTTAAAGGGATAGTAATACGTCAGTGTTCTAGCTGAGAGCAGGGGAATCTGGTTAGTGAGCAAGTGGTGGCTCTGCTGGAACTTTTTCAAATTAGTCTAGGGTTATAAGTGGGGTGCCGCAGGGTTCAGTCCTGGGCCCAATGCTTTTTAATTTGTTTATTAATGATCTAGAAGTGGGAATTGAAAGTAGCATCTCAATCTTTGCTGATGACACTAAGCTATGTAAGGAAATACATACAGAGCTGGATGTTTTTTCCCTACAGAAGGATTTAGATAAACTAAGTGAATGGGCAGAAAAGTGGCAGATGACATTTAATGTAGATAAATGTAAGGTTATGCATTTGGGTTCTAGAAACAAACTTGCTACATATACTCTAAATGGGAAACAACTTGGGGAATCCTCATTAGAGAGAGATTTAGGAGTACTGATAGACAATAGACTTCACAGCAGTGTGCAGAGTCACTCAGCTGCTACAAGAGCAAATAGAGTACTAGCCTGCATAAAAAGATGTGTAGAAGCAAGGGATGCTAATATTATCCTACCTCTGTATAAATCCTTGGTTAGGCCTCATCTAGAATATGGAGTACAATTTTGGGCGCCTGTTCTAAAAAAAGACATTACTGAACTGGAAAAGGTGCAGAGACGTGCAACAAAACTGGTAAAGGGATTGGAGGATCTGAGTTACAAAGAGAGACTAGTCAAACTGGGTTTGTTTACATTAGAGAAGACATGTCTAAGGGGTGATATGATTACCATTTACATATATATTCAAGGTCAATATAAAGAACTATCCAATGAATTATTTATGCAAAGAGCTAAGAACAAGAGGTCATCCATTAAGACTTGAGGAAAGGCGCTTTCGACTAAAACATAGGCAGGGATTCTTTACAGTAAGGGCGGTAAGGCTATGGAATTCTTTGCCTCAATATGTTGTGCTTACAGATAATGCAACTGCATTCAAAAAAGCAATGGATGCCTATCTAGCACAGAACAATATTGACAATTATGACAGATGGCTTCAAAGCAAATAGGATATTGATCCGGGGAACTATTTGACACACACACACACACACACACACCTACACTGGAAATTGCTCCAGAGGGCTTTTTTTTGCCTTCCTCTGGATCAACAGGGGTGTTTTTGGCATGGGCTGGACTTGATGGACGCATGTCTTTTTTCAGCCTTACCTACTATGTTACTATGTTAGATCGCGTCATAGAAACAGAAATCCTTCACTAAAATGGTCTTCTACGTGTGACTGGTTTGCAAGCACACGTAGAAGACCATTTTAATGAAGGATTTCTGTTTCTATAACAAGATCTCAGCACTGCTGCAGAGCCACCGCCGGTCCCGGGACCGGATTCCCCTTCTCTCAGCTAGAATGCTGACGTCAGGACAGAGGGTACTTTGAAAGTGGATATCTCTCAAACCAAAAAGATTTGAGAGATGCCGCTGGTATCGTTGAATTCTGAATTTTAAGGGCTACAACATGAGGGATAGTAACAATGAAGTATTACTATCCTTTTAAAGTGTTAGTAATGTCCAACAAAAAGTTTTTTGCATATAGAAGAGCTTAAAAAGCTGAGCTATATGCAAAAAAACGTATCTCTCAAACCGCTATGGTTTAAGAGATACGGGCGTTTAAAGTTCGCTGTTTCCTACTGACAGCTGTAAAGCTGTCAGCAGGAGATCCGTGTAAATCCGTGTAAATTAGGTTGAAAAAAGACACAAGTCCATCAAGTTCAACCTTTGCCTCATAACCCAGTGATATGAGAATTATACAGCTTTCCTGCTGCCAAATAAATTAGTCTTTAACAGACATTCCTGATTTGCCTACTAATACAACTACTAACATAACCCTGTATGTTCCCTTTTGAAAGAAATTGATCTAATCTTCTCTTAACCCTTTGAGTGCCAGAGGGGTACGGAATGCATTGCAAAGCAATGCATTCCGTACCCCTCTGGCACTCAGAAAGTTAAATGTATTGTAACGGGCCATAGGATGTTACTGGGACTGTGGACTTAAAGTGTTAGTAATGTCCAACAAAAAGTTTTTTGCATATAGAAGAGCTTAAAAAGCTGAGCTATATGCAAAAAAACGTATCTCTCAAACCACTATGGTTTAAGAGATACGGGCGTTTAAAGTTCGCTGTTTCCTACTGACAGCTGTAAAGCTGTCAGCAGGAGATCCGTGTCGGTCGACACGGAGGCGCTTGAGAAGTGATGGGATCTCGTTACTTACAAGGAATCCCTTCATTGGAATGGTCTAAAACGTGTGCTTGAAAACCAGACACACGTTTTAGACCATTCCAATGAAGGGATTCCTTGTAAGTAACGAGATCCCGTCACTTCTCAAGAGCCTCCGTGTCGACCGACACGGATCTCCTGCTGACAGCTTTACAGCTGTCAGTAGGAAACAGCGAACTTTAAACGCCCGTATCTCTTAAACCATAGTGGTTTGAGAGATACGTTTTTTTGCATATAGCTCAGCTTTTTAAGCTCTTCTATATGCAAAAAACTTTTTGTTGGACATTACTAACACTTTAAGTCCACAGTCCCAGTAACATCCTATGGCCCGTTACAATACATTTAACTTTCTGAGTGCCAGAGGGGTACGGAATGCATTGCTTTGCAATGCATTCCGTACCCCTCTGGCACTCAAAGGGTTAAGAGAAGATTAGATCAATTTCTTTCAAAAGGGAACATACAGGGTTATGTTAGTAGTTGTATTAGTAGGCAAATCAGGAATGTCTGTTAAAGACTAATTTATTTGGCAGCAGGAAAGCTGTATAATTCTCATATCACTGGGTTATGAGGCAAAGGTTGAACTTGATGGACTTGTGTCTTTTTTCAACCTAATTTACTATGTTACTATGTTAATGTTTGTGTAATGCAATATTGTTGCAACTAAGTTCCTCACTTCTGCTATCTCTCTCTGTTATGTCCATTATTTAGAGAAACAGGTATTCCAATTACGGGCACACATGTACCAGGCACGCAGTTTGTTTGCTGCAGATAGCAGCGGTCTTTCAGATCCTTTTGCCCGTGTCTTCTTCAACACGCAAAGCCAATGTACAGAGGTAAGAAATGATGGCTTCTTCATGGTATTATTGGATTAAAGGAGAAGTAAACTTTTTTATGAAAACCCATATGTTATTGAACTTTCCCTGTTGTGTAAAACAAGGGCACGCCTACTGCTGCCAGTTGTTTTATTTAAAAGTTATAAAAGTTGAAATAATCAGAAAGGGAATTTACTGTGTGTTTACTTCCTGGGAGTTCTAACTGACAGGAAGTGACTCAGCAGTTTCTGTCACATTCTATAGAGAACTGTAAGTTACTGACTTTCCTCTCCATTAGAATCTAACAGAATAAGTAATTGGAATTTGACCACTAGAGGGCACTGCTAATGTAAATAAAATACAGGTTTAAACTGTAGTAACTCTGGAAATATGCATCTCTCAGCAGTGGGAGTGCCCTCATTTTACTCAAAATGAAACACCCTACAATATATATTTTTTCATTAACAAGGTTTACTGCTCCTTTAAATATGCAAACTGTCATCAGTCGCCTTCATGTCTGATTGTTCTATTGTTCATCATATTCCCGAAAGGGATACTAAATTAAAGGGACAGTAATGTTTCATAATAAAAGAAGCTCCAATTAATCTTCATAGTATTTGGGCCATGGCGAGTGTTATTTCAATACTATCAGAGTTGTAGTTCAAGAGTAATTGAATGATAAAGTATCCCCCTCCCGCCCCTTTTACTGATGTAACACTACTCCCCTCAGAGCAGCAGGGTGTGTCCAAGTGGATTGCAGAGAGGGACAATTTTCACTTAGCATATGGGAAAAAACTGAAAAACCTGTCAAGGGGGTCAGGGCTTTCATTGTTCTCACAGTCAGAAGATTGTCCCTTGCTGTGATCTGTCCGGTCTGTGGACCAGATTCCACATTTGTGGGAGGAGGCTTACACTAGGTAAAAGGGGCGGGAGGGGAAACTTTATCATTCAATTACTCTTGTACTACAACTCAGACAGTACTGAAATAACCTCAGCCACACTCTTAAAGAGACACTCTCACATAAAAACAAAAGCATTCAAAAGTATAGAAACATTATAACTCAGATGATGAGGCTAAAAAAGACACGCATCCCATGATGTTTAGCTTTTGCCACATCACCCTTGCAGATATAGAGGAAGGCAAAAAAAAAAAAAAAATTATTAAAGCCGTTTCCAGTTAAAGGGATAGTAATACTTCGTTTTATCTTTTTTTTTTTTTGTAGGCATTAAAAAAACATGAAGAACGATATAAGTCTTATCTCTCAAACCTTTATGGTTTGAGAGATATTCACAAGCAAAGTTTCCCTTCCCGCCCCTTTTACCTAGTGTAAGCCATCTCTTCTCAGATGTGGAATCCAGTCCATAGACCAGACAGATAACAGCAGGGGACAATCTTCTTCCTATGAGAACAATGAAAGCCCTCCCCCCCTTGACAAGTTTTTCAGCTTTTTCCCTGATCTTAATTGAAGATTGTCCCTCTCTGCAATCTACCTGGGCACCTCCCTTCTGATCTGGCTGAGCAGTGTTACATCAGTAAAAGGGGTGGGAGGGGGATACTTTATCATTCAATTACTCTTGAACTACAACTCTGACAGTATTGAAATAACACTCTCTAAAGTCCAAATACTATGATGATTAATTAGAGCTGCTTTTATTATGAAACATTTCTATCCCTTTAAGCCACAAGTGGGTAAAAAAAATCCTTCCTGGCTCCAAAATAAAGTTGTTTATTTCCCTGGATAAACATCCTATCTGCATGTAAACCAGCTGTTTTAATTCTCAATATTTCTCTGAGCTAAAGAGTATCTATCACTTTTTTTGAAAGCTCCAACACTTTCTACAAACGCAGCCAGCTGAAGCAAAACATTTCACAACCTTACTGCCCTAACTGTACAAAATCCCCTCCCCTTGTTTTAGTTGAAACATCCTTTCCTCTAGTGTTAAACTCTTAAGGACCCTGTGACGTGCCAGGATGTCACCATTTTTTTTACCTCAAGGACCAGTGACGTCACATATTTTTTTCTTACAGAGCTTCTGCGGAAGCAGTGTAAGTAAAAATTGCCTCTCTCAGACCCCCACTCGGCACGCCGGTACGTGTACCTGTGCGTCAGCAAGGATCAAAGAGCTCCTTAACCCCTTAAGGACCAGCGGACCAGGGGTATGTGGTCCTTTAAGGACCAGATAGAAAAGTCTGACGTGCTGCCCCACGTGACTGATCATGTGTGCTGGAACGGGGGACTGAAAGAGATCTCTCCGGTCTTGGAGCGATTAATTTTAGTCCCCGCTGTGAGAAAAAAGTACATGACGTTCCAGGACCATCACTGTGACGGTCCTGGCACGTCAGTCAACGGGAAGGGGTTAAAGGAAGGTAACTT
Source organism: Rhinophrynus dorsalis (assembly GCA_037306005.1). NCBI lineage: Eukaryota > Metazoa > Chordata > Amphibia > Anura > Rhinophrynidae > Rhinophrynus > Rhinophrynus dorsalis. The sequence goes on from CM074720.1 coordinate 550,530,684, forward strand.
CCCTGGATCGCTGGTTCTTAATGGTTAACTGGTGCCCCCCATTTCTTTTTTGCTCAGATCTTTGAGCAAAGTGTTCCTTGGAGAGTTATTGGTATTGGTCTCATATAGGTTCTTAAAAAGAAATTGTATCATCCCTTCGACTTTAAAATCTTCTAATCCCTTTATCAGTTTTGTGGCATTCTCTGTACTGGGGATTATAACTGTACTCTATATTCTAGGTGAAGCCCTATCAAGAATTTTTGAAGAGTAGAATTGTATATACACCCAGTGCATATATAACCCTTTTTATACATGATAGCACACTATTGGATCTTGCAGCAGCTGAGTAACACTGCACAATGTTGTAACTTCTATTATCTATCGATTCTCCTAAATCTTTTGTAAAAAGGATTCTCCCAGTAATTTCCCATTCAGTGTATAAGAAGCATGTTTTTTTCTGCAACTAGAATGAAATACCTTACATTTACCTATAATAAACAACAGAAGAAATGTAAAGATTGCGTCCATTAACTATTGCTTTAAATCCAATTTTCTAGGTCCTGAATGAGACCCTCTGCCCGACCTGGGATCAGCTTCTGGTATTTGATAATGTGGAGCTGTACGGAGAAGCCAGTGAGATGAGAGATGACCCGCCAATCATTGTCATTGAAGTCTACGATCAAGACACAGTGGTAAGCAGTAACTTCAAGGGCAAGGGTTCCAGTTTAATCCTTTAATCATGAATCCATACCCCTGTTGCCCTTAAAGGGCTACGTGACCAATGCACCATGTAGCAGGTACAAGATGGGGGAGTGTGGCAAGTCCACTTGAAGCCACATAAGATGTAAGGCCATCCTGCCTTCTTCCCCTTGATTGTGAAGGTCAGGTCTTGAGACAAAGAGAAGGGAGTTGGCCTTCACAATCATCATGATACCAAGGGGGGAGGGGGAAAGCTCACCTTTCTGCCTCTGGAGCAGTGAGGGGAGGGGTTAAGTAAATGTAAAAAGAGAACCCACCTGTATGTAGTTAATACTTGTTCTGTTTTTCATGTGGCTCTCCTGGGCACTGTGTCAGTGTGGCACTGGCGTGGCTCTCCTGCCACGCCAGCCGCTGGACCACCAGGGAGGTAGGAGATGGGCACGTAGGGTGTCAGTGGAGGCAATGTGGCAATTGGGGGCAATTTTGAAGGCAATTGTGGCAATGTGGGGGCAATTGTGGAGGCAATGTGACAATTGGGTGCAATTATGGAGGCAATGTGGCAATTGGGGGCAATTGAGGGCAACTGTGGCTATTGGGGGCAATGTGGGGGAAATTGTGGCAATGTGGAGGCAAAGTGGGGACAATTGTGGCAATGTGGGGGCAATTGTGGCAATGTGGAGGCAATGTGGGGGTAATTGTGGCAATGTGGAGGCAATTGTGGCTAATTGGGGGCAATTGTGCCAACTGGGGGCAAGGGGGGGTGCAGTGTGGTTGAGGGGGCCCAATGGCAATTTTTGCACAAGGGCCTGGTAGCTTCTAGTTACGTCTCTGCCCACTGCTGTGAAAATTGCTCGCCCTGATTCTGGTTATCTGTTCACCCTGCCTAAGGGCGGCAGTGGGATGGAGATCAGCTGCACACAGCAAGTCACAGGCAACCATTTTCATATGAGTGGACAGGGGACTAGACTCCCTATTGCAGCAGTCCAGTGGGTCCCCAACATGCACAGTGTTTCCTAAAAATTGAACAATACACAATTTGGTAGTTCCAGCTAAAATTATTTGCCCATTATGGGTAAATTGTGGTACCCTGTTACCCACAGAAAATGCAGGAGACTAGTAGAGTAAAAATGATGTCTTTATCGGTAACTGAGTGGATCTAGGATACATGCTATCAAGACAACTAGGGGCTAGATTCTATTGCCGGTGTTAAATGTTAACACCCATTTTATCAAACATCTTCCTATTGAAGTCTATGGGGATAAAAGTAGTGATAAAATTAGCACCTGCAATAGAATCCAGCCCTAGGTCTCTTCTTCAAGTATAATAGGAATGAAGGCTGAATACACAATACCTGACTTTAAAACATATGCACATTATTACATCTAACCCCCTGACTGCCAGAGAGGCATCTACACTGCAACGCAATGCATTGGATACCTCTGTGGCACCCAAAGGGTTAAATTCCACTGACACAATATTCTTATCAGTGTGTGCCATAAATTATACTCTAGGCTCCGGTACAGCTTTTTGAAGTAGAATAGAAAATGCAAGCAAAATGTATTACCTTTTTCACTCTCCAGTAAGACTTACCAGAGATGGCTAGGTCTAAAGAATGTATGAGGTAACCCTCCAAATTCCAGGGATGGGTTGTGCAACCCTCTGGCATTTGGAGGGTTAACCCATGTATTCTTTAAACCCAGTCATGTACATATTGCTTCTTTCCATTTCTCACACTGACTATTGTCCCTTTTCAGGGGAAAGCTGATTTCATGGGCAGGACCTTTGCCAAACCCATAGTGAAAATGTCAGACGAGGACTATTGTGCACCACGCTTCCCACCTCAGCTGGAATACTACCAGATATATCGTGGCAACTCGACCGCTGGAGACCTGCTGGCGGCCTTCGAGCTCCTGCAGGTACAAAACGGAGATCTTCAACTCTGCATTCAGCACTGGGGAGCAACAGAAATTTAAGGTCCCGATCTGGTGCTCAGAGTTAATGAAGAATAGGGAAGGGGCTCACCAATGCTATTCTTATCTTAGTGGTTGACAGCAGCCATGTTTGGTGATGTCATATCCCACCACCCAAGACAGAAACTGGACTGAGTATAGAGGGGGATTCAGGACAGTTCACAGAAGATGACCCTTTGGATGCAGGTCATCATCACAAATGCCCCATCTGCACCCTATGTTATTACACCCCAGATTCAGTAGAAATCCATTATAATAAAAATTACTAAGTAAAAACACCAATCGAAAAGTTTGTTCCAACTCCATTTAATTCAGACACATTCATAAAGAATTGGAGTCATTCTGAATCAAGCCAAGTTCATAATTAGGAGCAACTAAAAACCCAATTTACTGCAATATGAGATTTAATTTAATTTAAATCAATTGGAATTTTAGGTAATTTGAAATGTCCCCTATGAAGAGGTTGTTTGCCGGAGAACTGACCATTTACCCTTTATACATGAGAACCATAGACTCATATTCACAGATCTGTTGTTAGTTAAATTTAAGTGTGTTATCAATCACAGTCTTCACCCTTCAATCTCTGGTCCTGAAAATGTTACCAAAACTATTTACCTATCTCTAGATAACACTATAAAATAACAAATTAAAAATGTACGAATAGAAACACTTTTATTTATATCTTGATAACTGCCTTGTTAGTTTGATTTTCTGTGCATCTTAAACACTGTGAATTAAATAATGTATTTAAAAAAGTGTTAACGGCTGTACCCTTGTTCTTCTAGATTGGCCCAGCTGGTAAATCAGACCTTCCAGCAATTGATGGACCAACGGACTTGGAGAGGGGTCCAATCCTCCCGGTGCCCCTCGGCATTAGACCTGTGCTGAGCAAATACAGAGTAGAGGTACGTCATTCTAGATTACAACACTCCTCTCAAGCCTCTTTACCCCAATGTAATGCAAAGGACGGCCTCACACTGACATCTTCATATACATTGGTGGCCATTGATTAAAGCCGCAATGTCAACTTCAGCTATAGTCATGAGGCCAAGTTCTTGCAGTGAAATTGTAACTTTGTAACACTGAGGTTATTTTCAAAGAGTTTTCCAAATCACATTTATTTATGTTTTTTATTTTTTTAAATAAGAGTTTTTAGGTTATTTGACTTTATTTATTTGTTTATGCACATTAGAACATATTAGCCGGCATTTAATTCAGATCCTATAATTTTACACTGTTGTCCCTGCCATCTGCCTCTTCCTGCCAGCCAGATACTAACATTCCACACTGCTCTCCATCCCATCTACCACTCCCTACCAGCCAGATACTAACATTCCACACTGCTCTCCATCCCATCTTCCACTCCCTGGCAGCCAGGCACTAACATTCCACACTGCTCTCCATCCCATCTTCCACTCCCTGGCAGCCACATACTAACATTCCACACTGCTCTCCATCCCATCTTCCACTCCCTGGCAGCCACATACTAACATTCCACACTGCTCTCCATCCCATCTTCCACTCCCTGGCAGCCAGGCACTAACATTCCACACTGCTCTCCATCCCATCTTCCACTCCCTGGCAGCCACATACTAACATTCCACACTGCTCTCCATCCCATCTTCCACTCCCTGGCAGCCACATACTAACATTCCACACTGCTCTCCATCCCATCTTCCACTCCCTGGCAGCCAGGCACTAACATTCCACACTGCTCTCCATCCCATCTTCCACTCCCTGGCAGCCAGGCACTAACATTCCACACTGCTCTCCATCCCATCTTCCACTCCCTGGCAGCCAGGCACTAACATTCCACACTGCTCTCCCTCCAAGATGCCACTCCCTGGCAGCCAGGCACTAACATTCCACACTGCTCTCCATCCCATCTACCACCCCCTGACATCCAGGCACTAACATTCCACAATGCTCTCCATCCCATCTACCACTCCCTGGCAGCCAGGCACTAACATTCCACACTGCTCTTCATCCCATCTTCCACTCCCTGGCAGCCAGGCACTAACATTCCACACTGCTCTCCATCCCATCTTCCACTTCCTGGCAGACAGGCACTAACATTCCACACTGCTCTCCATCCCATCTTCCACTGCCTGGCAGCCAGGCACTAACATTCCACACTGCTCTCCATCCCATCTTCCACTCCCTGGCAGCCAGGCACTAACATTCCACACTGCTCTCCCTCCCATCTACCACTCCCTGGCAGCCAGGCACTAACATTCCACACTGCTCTCCATCCCATCTTCCACTGCCTGGCAGCCAGGCACTAACATTCCACACTGCTCTCCATCCCATCTTCCACTCCCTGGCAGCCAGGCACTAACATTCCACACTGCTCTCCATCCCATCTTCCACTCCCTGGCAGCCAGGCACTAACATTCCACACTGCTCTCCATCCCATCTTCCACTCCCTGGCAGCCAGGCACTAACTTTCCACACTGCTCTCCATCCCATCTTCCACTGCCTGGCAGCCAGGCACTAACTTTCCACACTGCTCTCCCTCCAAGATGCCACTCCCTGGCAGCCAGGCACTAACATTCCACAATGCTCTCCCTCAAACCTGCCTTTCCCTACTCCCTACAAGATAGATACTACCATTCTGCTCTGCCTCCCAAATGCCACATCCTGCCACCAAAATATTAACATTCCACACTACTCTCCCTCCAAGATGCCACTCCATGGCAGCCAGGTGCTAACATTCCATATTGCTCTCTGTCCCAATTGTCTCTCCCTGCCAGCCAGGTACTAACATTCCAGACTGCTCTCCCTGCCACCTTCCTCTTTCTTCCAGCCACAGACTAACATTCCACACTGCTCTCCCTCACACTTGCCACTCCCTGCCAGCCACAAACTAACACTCTGCTCTTCCTCCCAACTGCCACATCCTGCTGGCTAAATACTAACGTTCCACACGAATCTCCCTCGAAGATGCCACTCCCTGGCAGCCAGATGCCAACATTCCATATTGCTCTTCCTTCCGCCTGCCACTCCCTGCCAGACAGATACTAACAGTCTATACTGCCCTCCCTTCCACTTACCACTCTCTGCACCCAGATACTAAAATTCTACTACTTCTCTCCCTCACAACTGTGGATCCTTACAGACAGATACTAACATTCTACATTGCTCTCCCTCCCAACTGTGGCTCCTTGCAGCCAGATACTTTCATTCCACACTGCTCCGACCTTCTGTTTCCTGCCAGCCTGAAATAATGAATGGATAACATAAATAAATGTTATTCTGAAAACTCTTTCAAAATCACCTATTTGTTGTAAAGTTACAGTCCACTTTAAGTGATGGGAGGTCTGATATAATGCTTCATTGCAGTTTGTTTTATTTGGATATAAAGTTCTGTGATGTGTAACTCTGCCCTCAGGATGCAATTCTGTCTCTTTTAGATCCTGTTCTGGGGACTGAGAGACCTCAAGAGGGTAAATCTCGCCCAGGTAGACAGACCAAGAGTGGATATTGAGTGCGCTGGTAGGGGTGTTCAGTCAGCACTCATTCAAAACTACAAGAAGAATCCAAACTTCAGCACCCTAGTCAAATGGTTCGAAGTGGTAAGTTAATTACTGAGGGAGAGTCCACGATGAACGCAAGGCAAGCATTGCCTTATTAACGACTCACAGTAATAAACATAAAGCTGATACCATCTCATTTCATTTAAAAGATCGGTACGTTGTTATTATGGTAAAAATTCACATGTTTGGGTGCTTTTCCTAATGGGAGATATTTCACTCAAAGCTACCACAGCTCAAACTGTGTTTGAATTGGGATATATTTGAATGAGGTGTCTCCCTTGTTTTACTCAGTAGGAAAATACTGAAATACTGTACAATACACATATATATGTGTAGGTGTGTGTGTGTATATAATCATAATCCCTAATGAGGTGTGGCTGCTCGGGGATCATGGGAACTGTAGTCTCTAACAGCTGGAGGTTGTTGACTACCTATATTCTACCGTATTCTATGGGAGAGGTGAGTCAATGGGTACATTTCTCAATATTATCTCATGGTAACAGCTTCTCCCCTTTGAGAACTGTAACAACTTTTGAATAAAGCCACTCCCACCTGTGAGAGAACCTTTATTACTATCAGCATAGAAAGTCCCACAAAGTGTTTTTTTCTTCTATAATATCCACTGCTCCTTTAAATGTGAACTTTACCTCCCAAACTTTCCTGGAAGTAGGAGTGTCACCAAAATGCAAGATTAATTGTAAAGAGAGTTAAAACTTTCTATACGTACTAACCCTGTGTTTGTAATAGAAATAGTTTTTGGGATATTAGCCTCTATTTGCTGGTGGCATTTTCTTCTAATTAGTCTCTGTGCTGGTCTAATACATGGTGCTTGGAAGGAATCTAGGTGGAGCCTGGATTAATTCATGGTACAGTGAGAAAGAGTAGCCCAGTGGGAGAAGGGGTAGCCCAGTGGGAGAAGGGGTAGCCCAGCGGGAGAAGGAGTGGCTCAGTGGGAGAAGGAGTAGCCCTGCAAGAGAAGGAGTGGCTCAGTAAGAGAAGGAGTGGCTCAGCGGTAGAATGACTGGCCCAGTAGGAGAAGGAGTAGCCCAGTGAGAGAAGTAGTGGCTGAGTAAGAGAAGGAATGGCTCAGTGGTAGAATGACTGGCCCAGTAGGAGAAGGAGTAGCCCAGTGAGAGAAGTAGTGGCTTGGTGGGAGAAGTAGTAGCTCAATGGGAGAAGGAGTGGCTCAGTGAAAGAAAGAGAGGCTCAGTGAGAGAAGGAGTGGCCACTGGGAAAATGAGTGGCTCAGTGGGAGGAGGAGTGACTCAGTGGGAGAATGACTTGCTCAGTGGGAGAAGGAGCAGCCCAGCAAGAGAAGGAGTGACTCAGCGGGAGAAGGAGTAACCCATTGAGAGATGGAGTGTCTCAGTGGGAGAAGGAGTAGCCCAGTGAGAGAAGGAGTGGCTCAGTGAAAGAAGGAGGGGCTCAGTGGGAGAAGGAGTAGTCTTAAACATATTGCAATCAATGCACAGAAGACTGTTCTATCATTCATAGAGTTTCATGCATTTAAAGTAGAACTAACACCTCCTGACAAATTGTGTTAATTTGAAATAGGTTTCAGATTCACCCATATGCTATGTTAGGCATTTTTATATCATAGTTTATGAGATATTTGTTTTATTTATGTCAGGTTATGCAAGTTAGACAGTGCTGACTGGCAATGTGCTGTTTCTGCTACTAACCTTCCAAAAGGACTGGCATTGCTGGACATCCATCCAAGGGTCAGTTCATTAAGAGGAGACTACAGCGTATGGGGCTGGGCTGTAGTCATGCGAGGAATGTGAGGTGCAGGCATGGGGGGAGCACACTGAGACAGCCATCTCTACCTTGTGTAGGTGCTCCATGGATGGAAATCTGGCCCTGTGGAATTCAGAGATACATTGTGACAATAATGTTCTCAAGTTCTCTAAACATCTACTGAAATTCTTTTACAGGACCTCCCAGAGAACGAGCTTCTCCATCCTCCTCTGAATATCCGGGTAGTAGACTGCAGGGCCTTCGGCAGATACACACTGGTTGGCTCACACGCCGTTAGCTCCCTGCGGAAGTTTATCTACCGGCCCCCAGATAAGAAATCACAGCAGCACTGGAACACAGCAGGTACTGTGTGTTGGACACAAGCTCAAATCATATCATATCATCTAGCTACATGGGTATTGACAAACTGCTAAATAATGCAAAACATTTAAATTTGGGATATATATATATATATATATATATATATATATATATATATATGTGTGTGTGTATGTGTGTTTAGTATATATATATATATATATATATATATATATATATATATATATATATATATATATATATATATTGCTTGGCCAAAAATATTGAACAGTAATGGGCATGAAAAAAGGCAATTTGCTAAAGCTTTTTATTTTGCTAATAAATCTAAACTACAGCTTTAATTGTACATGATTTTACTGGGGTTCTTCCCAAACCTCCTGCATGAGCTGAGGCTGCCTGGAAAAGCTCAATCATAATTGGCCCTAATAGGATATGCAGGTGGGTGTGGCGTCACAGCAGCCTATAGGGATTATCCGCTGCCTCTCTGGAGCCCCACCTCTTCTGGGATAGCCCAGGGCACATCTCAGCAATGAGGGCCATACGTGTATAATATTGCTACAGCCAGAGGTGGGACTATCAATGTCAGCCTCATTCCTATTGGCTGTCTAGGTTTGTGTGACATTACAGCAACCAATAGTGATTACAAACTGCTATTCTGAAAATAAACATAGTTGTTGGAGCTATACGAAATACACTGACTCACTCAAAAACCCTATAAAGCACAGTTAAATCAGGGGTCAGAGGGATAATGCCATGCTCACTGGTTAAAACGTCCAAGATGGTAGGCGTGTGAGAGAGAGAGGCTTCTTCAAATGTAGAACAATGGTAGACTTGGAATAAAACGGTAATGCTTAAAAACAGAATCTTTATTCAAAGGTGCATTAAAAAATATAATCACATTGGAGGATAGGTAGACACACTCCACAGTGTCTAACGCGTTTCACACTCACCGGTGCTTAACCCCTTAAGGACCTGTGCCGATCCTGGCACATCATGGGTCCAAGATGAGATAAGGACCCATGATGTGACAGGACCTCCATGGATTTCAGGGATCCCTGCGCGGCTGCACACCATTCGGGGAGTCCTGAACGGGATCTCATTAAAAAAAAATGGTCCATGGTCCTGAAGTGCCGCCGCTTGTGCGTGTGGCTGGTCCTTAAGGGGTTAGTCATAGACCAGTCTATGATTAAGCACTGGTGAGTGTGAAACACGTTAGATGCTGTGGAATGTGTCTACCTATCCTCCAACATGATTATATTTTTTAATGCAACTTTGAATAAAGATTCTGTTTTCAAGCATTATCATTTTATGCTTGTGAGTGCCGAGTCTACCATTGCTTCTTGGAAGATCACAGCCCAAAATCTGGGGAGGACAAGCACAGGCAATTATTTTTTTCATGCTGGTTGCCTTTTAGCCAATTTTAGATGCAATTGGGGATACATTTTTTTAAATCTGTCCTTATGTTTTAAAACTCTTATGATAAAGGTTGAGATCAAATGTTTCTTCCACGTCACACAATTTCTGATTTCCTGACATCCATCCCACCACTCTGAACATTTCCTGGTCTCTTTCACATTGTCTTTATCTCTTATGAATTCAAACTGCATTAAAGGAGCAGTAAACTTTTTTTTATGAAAAAATATATTTTGTAGGGATTTTCCTATTGAGTAAAATAAGGGTACTCCCACTGCCGAGAGACTTATAATTCCAGAGTTATTACAGTTTAAACCCATGTTTTTACCCTCTAGTGGTCAAATTCTAATTAGATTTCCTGTTAGATTGTAATGGAGAGGAAAGTCAGAAAAGTCAGAGACATCCAGTTCTCCCTAGAATGTGATAGAAACTGCCTGTCACTTCCTGCCAGAACTATCAGGAAGTAAACACAGTAAATTCACTTCCTGTCAGTTAGAACAATCAGGAAGTAAACACAGTAAATTCACTTCCTGTCAGAACTATTAGGAAGTAAACACAGTAAATTTGCTTCCTGATTATTTGAACTGCTATAAATTTTGATTAAAACATCTGACAGGGATGGAAGTGACCTTGTTTTATTCAGCAGGAAATGCTCTATGAAATATGTGTTTTCATAAAAAAAGTTTACTGCTCCTTTAAGTCTTATGCTCAAATGGAAAAACGATGGACGGTTCTGGAGAGAAGCATTTTCACTGTAGGGGTTAAATGAACTTTCCCATCAATTTAAATGGGAATTGTAACCTCTTGAATGCAAGAGAGGCCTCCTGTGCAAAAATCCAACGTGTAAGACTTCTGTTGATGAGTAAAACTAAGATGTCCACATTGCCGGGAAATGCTTTGTTCTAAAATGAGCACAGCTGAAATTTGGAGTTTTCTGAGTCACTGCCTACAAATTTCCATAGAATGCTATACAAGCTACACCACTTTATGACAGTTTGACCTATTGTAATTTTTGATTAAAGCATCACCCCCATTGTTTTACTTGACAGAAAAACAAGCACCTACATTATATGTTTTTTTTTTCCTTTTTTTAAACTTTATTGATAATCTAAATAAAAGGGAGATCTGATCATTTTTATTTCTTCCCTATGGGGTAATTTTTTGCACCACAATGGTTTTTCTCTCCCTTTGTGCATAAGTCTCCCTTACCTCTGATTATCTCTCTTGTCTTGAGTCTGTCCTGTCTTCTGCCCCTTTCTGTCCTCTCTCTCTCTAGCTAAAGTGATGAATGGATATTTGGCACTGGCAAATGGAAGGCCCTACTCTCGTCCTACAGGTGAAATAGTTATCAACATGGAACCAGAGGTCCCAGTGAAGAAAATGGAAACTATGGTCAAGTTGGAGGCTGTGAGTGCTGTTTGAGCCTTAGCATATACAAACAACTGTCAGGGACATTTTAATGTGTGAGTGTAGCTGGCGGCTTTTATGGGGGGGGGCCTCCATTTTCATTTGGCCTCACCTGAATTTCCAATGGCCCCAACGCATTGTCAGTTTTAATTTAAAACAATAGTTTGTAAGATATTTAAAGGTGTATATTTGCTAGTTAATGTTCATTAGACTGTGCTATCATTCATGCAAACCAGAGACTAACATTCAACACTGTTCTCCCTCAAACTTGCAACTTCCTGCCAGCAAGAGTCTACCATTCCACACTGCACTCCCTCCTCATCTAATGTCCTGCCATCCAGAGTCTAACATTCCACAATCCACACTGCTCTCCCTCTTCATCTCACTTCCTGCCATCCAGAGTCTAACATTCCACACTGCTCTCCCTCCTCATCTAATTTCCTGCCATCCAGAGTCTAACATTCCACACTGCTCTCCCTCCTCATCTTACTTCCTGCCATCCAGAGTCTAACATTCCACAGTCCACACTGCTCTCCCTCCTCATCTCACTTCCTGCCAGCAAGAGTCTAACATTCCACACTGCTCTCCCTCCACATCGCATTTCCTGCCATCCAGAGTCTAACATTCCACAATCCACACTGCTCTCCCTCCTCATCTCACTTCCTGCCATCCAGAGTCTAACATTCCACAATCCACACTGCTCTCCCTCCTCATCTCACTTCCTGCCATCCAGAGTCTAACATTCCACAATCCACACTGCTCTCCCTCCTCATCTCACTTCCTGCCAGCAAGAGTCTACCATTCCACACTGCTCTCCCTCCTCATCTTATTTCCTGCCATCCAGAGTCTAACATTCCACAATCCACACTGCTCTCCCTCCTCATCTCACTTCCTGCCATCCAGAGTCTAACATTCCACAATCCACACTGCTCTCCCTCCTCATCTCACTTCCTGCCATCCAGAGTCTAACATTCCACAATCCACACTGCTCTCCCTCCTCATCTCACTTCCTGCCATCCAGAGTCTAACATTCCACAATCCACACTGCTCTCCCTCCTCATCTCACTTCCTGCCAGCAAGAGTCTACCATTCCACACTGCTCTCCCTCCTCATCTCACTTCCTGCCAGCAAGAGTCTACCATTCCACACTGCTCTCCCTCCTCATCTAAATTCCTGCCATCCAGAGTCTAACATTCCACAATCCACACTGCTCTCCCTCCTCGTCTCATTTCCTGCCATCCAGAGTCTAACATTCCACAGTCCACACTGCTCTCCCTCCTCATCTCACTTCCTGCCAGCAAGAGTCTAACATTCCACACTGCTCTCCCTCCACATCGCATTTCCTGCCATCCAGAGTCTAACATTCCACAATCCACACTGCTCTCCCTCCTCATCTCACTTCCTGCCATCCAGAGTCTAACATTCCACAATCCACACTGCTCTCCCTCCTCATCTCACTTCCTGCCATCCAGAGTCTAACATTCCACAATCCACACTGCTCTCCCTCCTCATCTCACTTCCTGCCATCCAGAGTCTAACATTCCACAATCCACACTGCTCTCCCTCCTCATCTCACTTCCTGCCATCCAGAGTCTAACATTCCACAATCCACACTGCTCTCCCTCCTCATCTCACTTCCTGCCAGCAAGAGTCTACCATTCCACACTGCTCTCCCTCCTCATCTCACTTCCTGCCAGCAAGAGTCTACCATTCCACACTGCTCTCCCTCCTCATCTAAATTCCTGCCATCCAGAGTCTAACATTCCACAATCCACACTGCTCTCCCTCCTCGTCTCATTTCCTGCCATCCAGAGTCTAACATTCCACAGTCCACACTGCTCTCCCTCCTCATCTCACTTCCTGTCATCCAGAGTCTAACATTCCACAATCCAAACTGCTCTCCCCCCTCATCTCACTTCCTGCCATCCAGAATCTAACATTCCACACTGCTCTCCCTTCGCATCTCACTCCCTACCAGCCAGATACTAACATCCCATACCGTTCTCTCTTCTACCTGCCACTTCCTGCCAGCCAGACGCTAACATTCCACACTGCTCTCCCTTCTCATGTCACTACCTACCAGTCAGATACTAACCTCACATACTGTTCTCTCTTCCACCTGCCACTTCCTGCCAGCCAGACGCTAACATTCTACACTGCTCTCCCTTCTCATGTCACTACCTACCAGTCAGATACTAACCTCACATACTGTTCTCTCTTCCACCTGCCACTTCCTGCCAGCCAGACTCTAACATTCTACACTGCTCTCCCTTCTCATGTCACTTCCTGAAAGCCTGAGTCTAAGATTCCACTCTACCCTCCATCCTTATGTCAATCCCTACCAGTCAGATACTAACCTTACACATTGTACTCTCTTCTACCTGCCATTTCTTGCCAGACAGAGTCTAATATTCCACACTACTCTCCCTCCTCATGTCACTGTTAGGGACCAGGAACCAGGCAGACACAAAAATTTACAATGCAAACCACCTTTATTAAAAAAAAAACCAAAGCAAACAAAGCAAAATTGTGATCCAGTAGTATAAACCAAAATACAGCCCAGGGTCAGGCTTGTCATGCATGGATAAACAGCAACTTAGGAGAAAGCACTTGCAGCCAGAAGCAGACACAAGGGCAAGGAGGAAGTGAGCCTAGCTGCTTTAAATACCCTGGAAGGGGTTGGCTGATAACAGTCAGGTGAGTAACCATGGAGACTGAGAGGTCAAGGCAGTTTGTTAAGCAACAGCTGATTCAGCCTGACCCAGGGAAGGAAAGGCAGCAGTAATCAACAGGTGAGTGTTAGACCAGATTAGTCAAACCATGACAGTCACTCCCTGCCAGCCACATACTAACCTTCCATTCTGTTCTCTCTCCTACTTGCCACTTCTTGCCAGGCAGAGTCTCACATTCCACACCACTCTCCCTCCTCATGTCACTCCCTGCCATCCAGATACTAACATTCCACACTGCTCTCCCTCCTCATGTCACTCCCTGCCATCCAGATACTAGCATTCCACAGTACTTTCTCTACTCATGTCACTCCCTGCCAGCCACATATTAACCGTCCATCCTGTTCTCTCTTCTACTTGCCACTTCTTGCCAGGCAGAGTCTAACATTCCACACCACTCTCCCTTCTCATGTCACTCCCTGCCATCAAGATACTAGCATTCCACACTGCTCTACCTCTTCATGTCACTCCCTGCCATCCAGATACTAGCATTCCACTGTACTCTCTCTACTCATGTCACTCCCTGCCAGCCACATACTAACCTTCCGTCCTGTTCTCTCATCCACATGCAACTTCTTGCCAGGCAGAGTCTAACATTCCACACCACTCTCCCTTCTCATGTCACTCCCTGCCATCCAGATACTAACATTCCACACCACTCTCCCTCCTCATGTCACTCACTGCCATCCAGATACTAGCATTCCACACCACTGTCCCTCCTTATGTCACTCCCTGCCATCCAGATACGAACCTCCCACACTGTTCTATCATCCACCTGCCACACTCTGCCATACAGTACAAACAACTACAAATCTCATAAACTATTGTTTGAAAAAGAAAATGGTCAGTGAAAATATATGTGATTTTTTAAATCACTTTCAAGATCCCCTATTAGTTCTAAAGGGACAGATCCCCTATAAGCATGCATGATATTGCTGTGAAACATGTCACATTGTGATGTATTTGTCACTCTTGTTTAGTCTGTCAGTAAATTCCATTCATTTTTCTGTTTTCATTTCATCTCATCTTCATGTGGCAGAATTCTGACGCTGTTGTTAAAGTAGATATGGTAAGTTGGTTATTACCATGTAAAATCACATCTTGCTACAATCGACAGTCCACTCTACATATTTTATCTAGACGTTTCCATACATGTAGATATTTTAACATTTTTTGAGTATTGTATCTCTGTTTCTGAAATGTCTAGTTCTGGTGGGGACTGAACAAATAGAAATACTTCAGACAGCTACATTTCTTCCTTCTTCTCTGCAGTTTATAGAGACTGGAGAGAGAGAGGCCAATAAAGCTTTAATAGAGTAACAAGTAACAAAGGGTTCCTCCACAGCAAGGAGATGTCTCATTCAAATGTTACTACAGCTCAAATGTCACAACAAGGTGGAGCTGTAATAACTTTTTAATGAAGCATTTTACGCAGTTTATTCAGCTAGAAAAGCGACCTGTCTGTCAGACTATTTCTCTTTATCTATGGCATCTATCTCTCTGTTTTTATCTATCTATCTATCTATCTATCTATCTATCTATCTATCTCATATCTATCTATTATCTCTCGTATCTATCTATCTATCTATCTATCTATCTATCTATCTAATAGCTCTCATATATATCTATTATCTATCTATCTATCTATCTCATATCTATCTATCTATCTATCTATCTCATATCTATCTATCTATCTATCTATCTAATATCTCTCATATCTATCTATCTATCTATCTATCTCATATCTATCTATCTATCTATTTATCGATATCTATCTATCTATCTCACATCTATCTATATATCTATCTATCTATCTCATTATATAGCTATCTATCTCATATCTATCTATCTATCTATCTATCTATCTATCTATCTATCTATCTCATATCTATCTATCTATCTATCTCATATCTATCTATCTATCTATCTCATATCTATCTATCTATCTATCTATCTCATTATCTATCTATCTATCTATCTATCTATCTATTTATCTATCTATCTATCTCATTATCTATCTATCTATTTATCTATCTATCTATCTATCTCATTATCTATCTATCTATCTATCTATCTATCTATCTATCTCATTATCTATCTATCTATCTATCTATCTATCTATCTATCTATCTCTCATATCTATCTATCTATCTATCTATCTATCTGTCTGTTTGTCTATCTATCAATCTATCAATATCTATCTATCTATCTATCTATCTATCTATCTCATATCTATCTATCTATCTATCTATCTATTATCTCATATCTATCTATCTATCTATCTATCTATCTATCTATCTATCTATCTATCTCATATCTATCTATCTATTTATCTATATCTATCTATCTATCTCACATCTATCTATATATCTATCTATCTCATTATCTATCTATCTATCTATCTATCTATCTCATTATCTATCTCATTATCTATCTATTTATCTATCTATCTATCTATCTATCTATCTATCTATCTATCTATCTATCTATCTATCTATCTATCTCTCATATCTATCTATCTATCTATCTATCTATTCATCTCATATCTATCTATCTATCTCTCATATCTATCTATCTCATATCTATCTATCTATCTATCTATCTATCTATCTATCTATCTATCTATCTATCTATCTATATCGCTCCTATAATTTTTAATTTAAATAGAAAGAGAGGATTAGAATTTTCTGTTCATAGTAAATTAAGTGGCGGGGTTAATATTAGGAGATGATACTACCCCTTTAAATGCTCACCAGCTGTCCGTCTGTCTCTCCACAGAGCGAGGAGGAAAAAGAGAAAAAGAAGAAAAAGAAGAAAGGAGAGGAGATCGAGGAGGAGGAGGCAGATGAAAGCATGCTGGACTGGTGGTCAAAATACTTCGCTTCTATAGAAACCCTCAAAGAGGTGAATGGAAGACAAACACTAAGTGTCACCAACAGGTCCCACTGAAACACAAGAATAGGCAACCTGTGGCCCTCCAGCTCTGGGACACTGTGGACCTTATGAATAAAGACACACTGGTATAATTCTGAGTCAGAATAAATCAAATATAGGAGACAAATTCATTTCCCAAATTCCCATTCAGTTAAATGGGCTTTCTAACACAGAGAAATCCCCAACGCATTACAAAGTAGGAGCTTCCATTTTGACAGGGTTGGCCTGGTTATCCCTCCCTACTATTTTATTCCACCCCTCTGGTGGGAGCTGATAGGTTGCGGCAGGAGGAGGAGTGAGGAGGCCATTTCAGGATAAGTGAGTAAGTAATTGTGCTGGCTGTGCCACACCTGTCAAAGAGCTTAGCTCTGTAGAGGTTAAGATGCCCCTAACCGCTAAACCAAAAATCTGTAAATCCATGACACTGATTGAAATAAAAAAACTGCAGTGTATAATCAGTTTTTTATGAGACTAAAGGCTGGCAGGTGACAGAACCAATTTAAGACTGCATGAAAGTAACCTATGTTAATTATTCTAATCGATAGCTCTCTGTGTCCCATCCAGCAATTGCGTCAGCAAGAGGCGGCTGCTGCAGAAGCAGAGGAGAAGGAAGAGATGGAGATTGCAGAGGGTAATTCATGGGATATGAAAATACTCATTACACTCAACATGTTCAACCCCACCCCCCATTTCACAAAAAGGCTGGGTGCAGACTTTACCATAAACCTTTGGGCTCACAAGGCAATCCTATATAATAATTCACTAAAACGTGTGTAACGACAAAGTCATGTGCAGTAGAGACTGCCCGTGACGAGGCTTCAGAGCATCCAGCTCTGTATCTGCTCTGTATCCCCCAAATTTTGATATATTTAATTGGGGGCGTTTAATCTTTTAAATGATAGAAACAGGCCCGGATTTACATCTCAGAAGCCTGTATGCACAGAAATCTGAAGCCCCCCCCATTGGCCATCTCCACAACGCTCCAAATCTCCACATTACCCCCCCATCTCCATATTGCCCTCACATTGCCCCCCATCAGCTCCATATTGCCCCCATCAGCTCCATATTGCCCTCACATTGCCCCCATCATGTTCACATTAAGCTTCATATTACCCCCCCGATCTGTTTCCTACCTCCCTGGTGGTCCAGTGATAGGAGAGATCTGTGCTTCTGTACAAACCTGTAGGTGCTGATCTCTTTCGCGATATTCTCTTTAGTAATCAGAGCGCTAGGAGATGATGTAATGATGATGTCATTTCCCAGTGCTCTGCATTACAAAAGAGCCGAGGGACCTCAGCAGCTACAGGTCTGTACCGAATAAGGCACAGACCTTACCATGCGGCGGGCGGCACAACACGCCACTTTAAAAAAAAAAAAAAAAACATAATTAAAAATAAATAAATAAATAAATAAAATATCGATTCCAATGGCAGACGCCCCTCTGTGGGGTGCGCCTGTAGGCAGATGCCTACTCTGCCTTATGGCAAATCCGGCCCTGGATAGAAAGGAGATCTCTCTAGCATTTAAAGACCATTCAGATCTCTTGTCATTTGTCCCTTACAGTTTTCTGTTGAATTTCTAATTTTTTTGGCTTATTGTACATTGCCTACAGTTTGTTTAGCAATATGTCAATTTCAAGCATGATTATATAGCAGGATTGAGGCCTGAACAAGCTGTGATTGTGACACTGTTGTTTAAATCAGTGGTTCTCAACCTTTTTTCTGCTCAAGGCATACCTGACACGCAATCTGGAATTTTCGGGGCACCCCTAATAAATTTAATGTCATTTATCAAGTGCATAATGAAAATACTTATATTATTATGTCTCACAATCTTAGTAACACAAACATATTGTGCATAACAATTTCCATATTTCTACATTTAAAAAGCAATATTTACATTTTTTTGTCAGTCTTCATAGAAAACATGGGGCACCCTAATTTGATGTCCGCGGCACACCAAAGTGCCACGGCACCCTGGTTGAGAATCACTGGTCTAAATAGACTCCTTGACATTCTAATTTACAACCTACCTTTCCTACTGCTTGCGTTTCAACTATAGAGTGCTTCTGAAATGTTCTGATTCCAGAGGGAAAACTCCATTTACCTGCATGTTAGATATTTTATTCTGTACATTCATTTGTTCAGTGAAAGCCAATTATATATAATAACAGGGAGTCATGATAACAGACAGTTCAAGGGCCATATGTACAAATCAAAAGTAAAATAATTATGACAAGCAACAAAACTGCACCATAACAGTTTCCATTGATTTAAACTGGACACCTTAAAAGCTTTGCTTTAACTTTCAAGGGGTAACCCCATTTTAATTGGTGAGAATGTTGGGAATGTTTTTATCTGTTCCTTGTGGTGTGTTTGATTTTCCCCTAATTTGTTCAGGACAAAATTAGAAAGCAACTGATGGCATAAATTCAGTGGTGCTTAAGAAGCTTAGTTCAGTAATAGCAAGACCATTATACTTAATATGTATGGATTCACTATCATCAGGCATATTGCCCTGTGATTGTAAAAAAGCTGGTTTATTACTATTATTCAGAAAGGGGGCAAGATCTAAATCTGAGAACTATAGACCCGTGAGCTTGACCATTGTCGTTGCAATGCGTTGGATACCTCTCTGGCGCTCAAATGGTTAAATAAGAGCTTTTCTGTATTTGTATATTATAAGCTATTATTATTTTCTGTGACAGGAGACATTGGGTGAACATGTGGGTGGAGTTATACAAGGAGTGGACAGGTTATGAGCAGAGATAAGGGTGCCTTTACCTAGGGACACCTCAAATGTAAATCTAGTCCTGAGTTTGTGTATGTAAATAGGTGGGATTATGGGGTACTGGTATAGTAAGTATTGTAGAGTATTGGTAAGTACAAATATTTCCATAATGCATGTATTGTTTCTCTTGGAGTTTAATGATCTGTCATTAGACCTCTGTGTGTGTGTGTTAGCCAATAGAAAAGAATAATGCATGCATATGGAAAGAGAGGTGGTATGGCAGGTCTAAGGCCACCATCCAGTTTAACTATCTGTCAACGTTCATGCACATCATCGCTGTGTTTTGTGTCCATTCCTTTCATTTCCCCATTCCATATCCACCTTGTGTGATGTGATTAGAGATCAAAATTGATGAATCTCCCATGAAAGGCTCCAAGGGGCAGGGGAAGAACAAGGAGAAGGTGAAAGCACCCAAAGAAGACAAGAAGAAGAAGCAGCAGCAGGTGGAGCAAGCGGACAAGAAGAACAAGCAGAAGATCGATGAGTTAAAGGTAGGAACATCACTATGATATGTGCAAAGTAAAGGGGAGCAATTCTGGGGGAAACAGACTTCAACACAGAGAATGAATAAACATTTCCATTGATCTCACATGCAGCTTCTTACTCCTCGAATGCCAGAGAGGTCTCCAATGCATTGAGAAGATTTTTCTAGCCTTTCATGGGTTAAAGGAAGAGTAAATACTCCCACATGAATACGACAGTGGCTCATTAACCTGCATATCCACATATACATGAGCCATTGTTGAACATATTCAAAAGAGCTAGTCAGAGACGCTCAACTAGGAACAAACCCGGGGTTGGCTGCTTCTCTTGTTCAGAGAGGAACTGCCTGGCACTTCGTGGCTGGACTGCCTTTTGGTAGGATCAGTATGATATGCTTTAGGATATTTTCTCTCTGTGAAAGGCACTAGTGAGCTAAAAGAGATTGCACCCTGGGTAGGACACTTATCCTATAGAGCCTCATCAATTCGAGGGCAGGCTCGTTCCTAGTTGAGCTTCTCTGACTAGCTCTTTTTGCATATGCAAATCACCCTTGGGATTAGTCACCCTAAAGGTAACAGGGTAATCCAGCATTGGACCCCTTGCTCACAGTGCCTAAAGAGATCAGATGCACCTCACTGACGAGGCCCAACAAGGCCAAAACGTACGTCTGGGGTTGGCTGCTTCTCTTGTTCAGAGAGGAACTGCCTGGCACATCGTGGCTGGACTGCCTTTTGGTAGGATCAGTATGACGTGCTTTAGGATGTTTCCTCTCTGTGAATGGCACAAGTGGGCTAAAAGAGATTGCACCCTGGGTAGGATAGTTATCCTGTAGAGCCTCATCAATTCGAGGGCAGGCTCGTTCCTAGTTGAGCATCTCTGACTAGCTCTTTTGCATATGCAAATGGGATTAGTCACCCTAAAGGTAACAGGGTAATCCAGCATTGGACCCCTTGCTCACAGCGCCTAAAGAGATCAGATGCACCTCACTGACGAGGCCCAACAAGGCCAAAACGTACGTCTGGGGTTGGCTGCTTCTCTTGTTCAGAGAGGAATTGCCTGGCACATTGTGGCTGGACTGCCTTTTGGTGGGATCAGTATGATCTGCTTCAGGATATTTCCTCTCTGTGAAAGGCACTAGTGAGCTAAAAGAGATTGCACCCTGGGTAGGATACTTATCCTATAGAGCCTCATCAATTCGAGGGCTGGCTTGTTCCTAGTTGAGTGTCTCTGACTAGCTCTTTCCATTGTTGAACATAGTAAGCCTGTCGAAGTGGTGGCAGATTCATGGTGATATTGGCTGATTGTGTCAGATTGGTGGCGGAGTCACTTTAGTGTGCACTGTCAATATACTATCAACACCACTTCACCACCATATTGCCACCCTGGTCCCTTATCACCCCCAAGTGTACAGTAAATATAAACACCTGAGACAGCAGCAACCTGGTACAATGACCTTTTGTTTCGCTAATTAACTTAAAATAGTCACAGACTTTCAGATGTTAGACTCTTTTCCAATCCATACATTGAATGCAAACCATTCTTCTTTACGTTGTCTGGCGTGCTAGGTATACAACAAAGAGTTAGAAACGGAGTTTGACAACTTTGAAGATTGGCTACATACGTTTAACTTGTTACGCGGGAAGATCGGAGATGATGACGACACTGTAAGCGAGGAAGAACGAATAGTTGGAAGATTTAAAGTGAGTATTATTCTCTGGCTGTCTAGACTATGTACAATGTGTTAGGCCATAGTTATCTTTATGGTCATTTTCAGGATGTGCATTATTCTGTTGTAGGGCTTCAAGCCGTTTTCTTAATTTGTACATGTGTAATGATTCCCCTGTTCAGTTTCATTTAGCGAATTCTGTGACATAGCATCAGCCATTGGTGGATCTGTCGTTAACAGGATGTCTGAGTTGTTCAGCAATGAAACACAAGTATGAAAGTCCGTGTACACGGGCTAAAGTGCCACCTAGCGGCCTCGGCTGCTGCCCCGGAGCCGGGAGCAGAGACAGATGGTGGGCTGCTCCGGATCAGCGCGTTCGGCCAGTCTGTACTGAGCATGACTGCATCATTCCGGCAGTCTCTACTGCACATGTGCGTGTTTCGCAGCCTAGCAATTTATATTATACAGATAGTTAAGGATTATTAAGGAGATTGAAAAAAAAAACATCCATCAGGTTCACCCTTTGGCAGATCTCCTTTGTTGATCCAGAGACAGTAACCCCTTAACGACCCATGACGTGCCAGGACTGTCATGGGTAAACTTCCCTTAAAGGGATAGTAATACTTCGTTTTATCTTTATTTTATTTTGTTGGCATTAAAAAAACATGAAGAACGATATAAGTCTTATCTCTCAAACCTTTATGGTTTAAGAGATATTCACAAGCAAAGTATCCCACCCCCCTGTTCAGCCAGATCAGAAGGGAGGTGCCCAGGTAGACTGCAGAGAGGGACAATCTTCAATTAAGATAAGGGAAAAAGCTGAAAAACTTGTCAAGGGGGGCAGGGCTTTCATTCTTTTCATACAAAGAAGATTGTCCCCTGCTGTTATCTGTCTGGTCTTACAACCAGATTCACATCTGAGAAGAGATGGCTTACACTAGGTAAAAGGGGCGGGAGGGGAAACTTTGCTTGTGAATATCTCATAAACCATAAAGGTCTGAGAGATAAGACTTATATCATTCTTCATGTTTTTTTAATGCCTACAAAATAAAATAAAGTTAAAACAATGTATTACTATCCCTTTAAGGACCCACAACGGTCCTGACACATCATGGATTAAATTATATCAGCGCACCTCCGTGCGCAGTGCTATCATTCATTGCAGGATGAGACTTGTCACTTCTGCCCGTTCATGTGATCGCTTCAGGAGTGATCACATGCACTGGCATTTTGATTGAATAAGGCATTGTGTCAAGCTCACTGCCTTTGTGTCTGCTCTGTGCCTCTCTCTTCCTTTCCATTAAAGTTAGAGAGAGAGAAGCAGAGAGCAGACACATAGAGCAATAAAACAACGCAGTAGATGGGGGTATTAACCTCTTCGGTGTTGGGGGCTGGCTGGATGCAGGTCCATTTCTGACCTGCTAAAATCAACTTTTTTTTTTTTTATAACATTAAAAAAGAATAAATATGTAAAAAAATTGTACTAATAAAATAAATATTTTAAGTGTAAAAAAAAAAAATAATGGCAATGTGATTGTTGTGGAGCCATGTAATACAGTTATACACACCGCCATATAAATGAAAAAGTGGGAAAAAACGCAGAGAAAGAGGGACATGGGTATTTTCACCCGGGGGGGACAGTGCCCACTTAAAACTGCCCATTTTGTAGGTATGACTGACCGGTCATACCTTTCATACAGTCTCCATAAAAATTTAACCCAAATAATGCCAAGAGAAAAAATAAAAATGGTGTTTTTTTTACATTTTGTTTACCGTTTTATTTAATTTTAATAAAGTAAATGATGGGTTATCCATGTAAATGGTGTATCACAAGAAAGCCCTGTCTGTGCTTAAAAAAGCAGTATACAATTTATGTGGATGGAATAAAAGCCTTAGAGGGAAAACGCTGTTGAACAAAGACATAGTCAAAAAGGTCAGAATTGCTCTGGTCCTTAAGTGCAGTCCACCTCAGATTTTCCTGGTCCTTAAGGGGTTAAAGGGATAGTAAGACTTAAAATGTAAAAAAAAATATATGTAATAGGGATTATCCCCCTGACTAAAACAAGGGTACTCCCACTGCTGAGAAGTATTTTATTCAATAGTTATTACAGCTGAAACTTGAATTTTTTTATGAGCAGTATCACAGTGGCCTGAAATTGTACAGTGGCGCTGTTGCTATACCATCTTATAGACAGCTCTTGACCATAAATCTCCATTGGATGGTGTAGCAACAACTCCACTGTACAATTTCAGGCCACTGTGATACTGCCCCTAAAAATTAATGTTTTAGCTGTAATAACTATTGATTAGAAAACGTTTTAGCAGTGTGGGTGCCTTTGATCTACTCAGGAGTATAAACCCTACAACATATTTTTTTTCATATTTTAAGTATTACTATCCCTTTAAAGGGATAGTAATACCTGAAAATAAGTTTATTTTATATTGTAGCCCTTAAAAAAGCATGAAAAATGATATAAGTCTTATCAGAAGTAAAGTTTCCCCTGGAGTGACGTCATTGCTCCACCCTTCAGATTTGGAATCCGGTCGCCCGACCAGCAGTGCCTCTCCAGAAGTGCTGAGATCATGATCTTTAAAAAGAATTTCTTAATTGGAATGGTCTACAAAGTGTGCTTTCAAGCCAGGCACACTTTGTACACAGTTCCAATGAAGTAGTTCTTTTCAAAGATAATGATCTCGGCACTGCTAAAGAGCTGCCAGTTGCTATGTGGACCGAATTCCAAATCTGTCCACTAGATGGCAGACTTGGCTGAAACAGCAAGGAAAAGTGAACTATACTATATTTTACATATGAATATCTCCCATACCATAAAGGGTTGGGACATAAGACTTATATCATCTTTCATGGTTTTTTAAGGGCTACAATATAAAATAAACTTATTTTCAGGTATTACTATCCCTTTAAGCATTTTCAACAATGGCAAAAAAAAATCCTTCCTGATTCCAAAAGGCAGTTAGATTTCTACCTGTATCAGCAGCCTATCTGCATTGCAACCAACTGTCATAACTCTCAGGTTCTAAATGGTATACAATACATTTCTACTTGATCTACAGTTAACAACCTAAGGTGGCATTGAATTCCACATAATTACTTACCTTACTGTAAAAAAAAAAATCCCTGCCCTTGTGGTAAAAAGCACCGTACCTCTAGTCTTAGCCCATTTGCTTTTTGCTCGGCATTTTGATTAAAGTGTTTACCAGAGATTTCTATGTATTGCCACAAACGTATCTGTAAATAAAATCATAACCCTCCCTCCCATTAGAAGCCTCTCACCTAAGGTAAACAAAAACCAGAGGCGTAACTAGAAGCCACGGGGCCCTGGTGCAAGAATTGCCACGGGCCCCCCTCCGACCACATTGGCCCCCCTCAACCACATTGGCCACCTCCACATTGCCCCTTCAACAATGCCCCCATCACAATGCCCCTCATTCTCCACATTTCCCCCCAATCTCCACAATGCCCCTCATTCTCCACATTTCCCCCCAAACTCTACAATGCCCCTCATTCTCCACATTTCCCGCCAATCTCCACAATGCCCCTCATTCTCCACATTTCCCCCCAATCTCCACAATGCCCCTCATTCTCCACATTTCCCCCCAATCTCCACAATGCCTCTCATTCTCCACATTTCCCCCCAATCTCCACAATGCCCCTCATTCTCCACATTTCCCCCCAATCTCCACAATGCCTCTCATTCTCCACATTTCCCCCCAATCTCCACAATGCCCCTCATTCTCCACATTTCCCCCCAATCTCCACAATGCCTCTCATTCTCCACATTTCCCCCCAATCTCCACAATGCCCCTCATTCTCCACATTTCCCCCCAATCTCCACAATGCCCCTCATTAACCACATTTCCCCCCAATCTCCACAATGCCTCTCATTCTCCACATTTCCCCCCAATCTCCACACTGCCTCTCATTCTCCACATTTCCCCCCAATCTCCACAATGCCCCTCATTCTCTGCATTTCCCCCCAATCTCCACAATGCCTCTCATTCTCCACATTTCCCCCCAATCTCCACACTGCCTCTCATTCTCCACATTTCCCCCCAATCTCCACAATGCCCCTCATTCTCTGCATTTCCCCCCAATCTCCACAATGCCTCTCATTCTCCACATTTCCCCCCAATCTCCACAATGCCTCTCATTCTCCACATTTCCCCCCAATCTCCACAATGCCCCTCATTCTCTGCATTTCCCCCAATCTCCACAATGCCCCTCATTCTCCACATTTCCCCCCAATCTCCACACTGCCCCTCATTCTCTGCATTTCCCCCCAATCTCCACAATGCCTCTCATTCTCCACATTTCCCCCCAATCTCCACAATGCCCCTCATTCTCCACATTTCCCCCCAATCTCCACAATGCCCCTCATTCTCCACATTTCCCCCCAATCTCCACAATGCCTCTCATTCTCCACATTTCCCCCCAATCTCCACAATGCCTCTCATTCTCCACATTTCCCCCCAATCTCCACAATGCCCCTCATGCTCCATATTTCCCCCCAATCTCCACAATGCCCCTCATTCTCCACATTTCCCCCCAATCTCCACAATGCCTCTCATTCTCCACATTTCCCCCCAATCTCCACAATGCCTCTCATTCTCCACATTTCCCCCCAATCTCCACAATGCCCCTCATTCTCCATATTTCCCCCCAATCTCCACAATGCCCCTCATTCTCCATATTTCCCCCCAATCTCCACAATGCCTCTCATTCTCCACATTTCCCCCCAATCTCCACAATGCCCCTCATTCTCCATATTTCCCCCCAATCTCCACAATGCCTCTCATTCTCCACATTTCCCCCCAATCTCCACAATGCCCCTCATTCTCCATATTTCCCCCCAATCTCCACACTGCCTCTCATTCTCCACATTTCCCCCCAATCTCCACAATGCCCCTCATTCTCTGCATTTCCCCCCAATCTCCACAATGCCTCTCATTCTCCACATTTCCCCCCAATCTCCACAATGCCCCTCATGCTCCACATTTCCCCCCAATCTCCACAATGCCCCTCATTCTCCACATTTCCCCCCAATCTCCACACTGCCCCTCATTCTCCACATTTCCCCCCAATCTCCACAATGCCCCTCATGCTCCACATTTCCCCCCAATCTCCACAATGCCCCTCATTCTCCACATTTCCCCCCAATCTCCACACTGCCCCTCATTCTCCACATTTCCCCCCAATCTCCACAATGCCCCTCATTCTCCACATTTCCCCCCAATCTCCACAATGCCCCTCATTCTCCACATTTCCCCCCAATCTCCACAATGCCCCTCATTCTCCACATTTCCCCCCAATCTCCACAATGCCTCTCATTCTCCACATTTCCCCCCAATCTCCACAATGCCCCTCATTCTCCATATTTCCCCCCAATCTCCACAATGCCTCTCATTCTCCACATTTCCCCCCAATCTCCACAATGCCCCTCATTCTCCATATTTCCCCCCAATCTCCACAATGCCCCTCATTCTCCATATTTCCCCCCAATCTCCACAATGCCCCTCATTCTCCATATTTCCCCCCAATCTCCACAATGCCCCTCATTCTCCATATTTCCCCCCAATCTCCACAATGCCTCTCATTCTCCACATTTCCCCCCAATCTCCACAATGCCCCTCATTCTCCACATTTCCCCCCAAACTCTACAATGCCCCTCATTCTCCACATTTCCCGCCAATCTCCACAATGCCCCTCATTCTCCACATTTCCCCCCAAACTCTACAATGCCCCTCATTCTCCACATTTCCCGCCAATCTCCACAATGCCCCTCATTCTCCACATTTCCCCCCAATCTCCACAATGCCCCTCATTCTCCACATTTCCCCCCAATCTCCACAATGCCTCTCATTCTCCACATTTCCCCCCAATCTCCACAATGCCCCTCATTCTCCACATTTCCCCCCAATCTCCACAATGCCTCTCATTCTCCACATTTCCCCCCAATCTCCACAATGCCCCTCATTCTCCACATTTCCCCCCAATCTCCACAATGCCTCTCATTCTCCACATTTCCCCCCAATCTCCACAATGCCCCTCATTCTCCACATTTCCCCCCAATCTCCACAATGCCCCTCATTAACCACATTTCCCCCCAATCTCCACAATGCCTCTCATTCTCCACATTTCCCCCCAATCTCCACAATGCCTCTCATTCTCCACATTTCCCCCCAATCTCCACAATGCCCCTCATTCTCTGCATTTCCCCCCAATCTCCACAATGCCCCTCATTCTCCACATTTCCCCCCAATCTCCACACTGCCCCTCATTCTCTGCATTTCCCCCCAATCTCCACAATGCCTCTCATTCTCCACATTTCCCCCCAATCTCCACAATGCCCCTCATTCTCCACATTTCCCCCCAATCTCCACAATGCCCCTCATTCTCCACATTTCCCCCCAATCTCCACAATGCCTCTCATTCTCCACATTTCCCCCCAATCTCCACAATGCCTCTCATTCTCCACATTTCCCCCCAATCTCCACAATGCCCCTCATGCTCCATATTTCCCCCCAATCTCCACAATGCCCCTCATTCTCCACATTTCCCCCCAATCTCCACAATGCCTCTCATTCTCCACATTTCCCCCCAATCTCCACAATGCCTCTCATTCTCCACATTTCCCCCCAATCTCCACAATGCCCCTCATTCTCCATATTTCCCCCCAATCTCCACAATGCCCCTCATTCTCCACATTTCCCCCCAATCTCCACAATGCCTCTCATTCTCCACATTTCCCCCCAATCTCCACAATGCCCCTCATTCTCCATATTTCCCCCCAATCTCCACAATGCCTCTCATTCTCCACATTTCCCCCCAATCTCCACAATGCCCCTCATTCTCCATATTTCCCCCCAATCTCCACACTGCCTCTCATTCTCCACATTTCCCCCCAATCTCCACAATGCCCCTCATTCTCTGCATTTCCCCCCAATCTCCACAATGCCTCTCATTCTCCACATTTCCCCCCAATCTCCACAATGCCCCTCATGCTCCACATTTCCCCCCAATCTCCACAATGCCCCTCATTCTCCACATTTCCCCCCAATCTCCACACTGCCCCTCATTCTCCACATTTCCCCCCAATCTCCACAATGCCCCTCATGCTCCACATTTCCCCCCAATCTCCACAATGCCCCTCATTCTCCACATTTCCCCCCAATCTCCACACTGCCCCTCATTCTCCACATTTCCCCCCAATCTCCACAATGCCCCTCATTCTCCACATTTCCCCCCAATCTCCACAATGCCCCTCATTCTCCACATTTCCCCCCAATCTCCACAATGCCCCTCATTCTCCACATTTCCCCCCAATCTCCACAATGCCTCTCATTCTCCACATTTCCCCCCAATCTCCACAATGCCCCTCATTCTCCATATTTCCCCCCAATCTCCACAATGCCTCTCATTCTCCACATTTCCCCCCAATCTCCACAATGCCCCTCATTCTCCATATTTCCCCCCAATCTCCACAATGCCCCTCATTCTCCACATTTCCCCCCAATCTCCACAATGCCCCTCATTCTCCATATTTCCCCCCAATCTCCACAATGCCCCTCATTCTCCATATTTCCCCCCAATCTCCACAATGCCCCTCATTCTCCATATTTCCCCCCAATCTTCACAATGCCTCTCATTCTCCACATTTCCCCCCAATCTCCACAATGCCCCTCATTCTCCACATTTCCCCCCAAACTCTACAATGCCCCTCATTCTCCACATTTCCCGCCAATCTCCACAATGCCCCTCATTCTCCACATTTCCCCCCAATCTCCACAATGCCCCTCATTCTCCACATTTCCCCCCAATCTCCACAATGCCTCTCATTCTCCACATTTCCCCCCAATCTCCACAATGCCCCTCATTCTCCACATTTCCCCCCAATCTCCACAATGCCTCTCATTCTCCACATTTCCCCCCAATCTCCACAATGCCCCTCATTCTCCACATTTCCCCCCAATCTCCACAATGCCTCTCATTCTCCACATTTCCCCCCAATCTCCACAATGCCCCTCATTCTCCACATTTCCCCCCAATCTCCACAATGCCCCTCATTAACCACATTTCCCCCCAATCTCCACAATGCCTCTCATTCTCCACATTTCCCCCCAATCTCCACACTGCCTCTCATTCTCCACATTTCCCCCCAATCTCCACAATGCCCCTCATTCTCTGCATTTCCCCCCAATCTCCACAATGCCCCTCATTCTCCACATTTCCCCCCAATCTCCACACTGCCCCTCATTCTCTGCATTTCCCCCCAATCTCCACAATGCCTCTCATTCTCCACATTTCCCCCCAATCTCCACAATGCCCCTCATTCTCCACATTTCCCCCCAATCTCCACAATGCCCCTCATTCTCCACATTTCCCCCCAATCTCCACAATGCCTCTCATTCTCCACATTTCCCCCCAATCTCCACAATGCCTCTCATTCTCCACATTTCCCCCCAATCTCCACAATGCCCCTCATGCTCCATATTTCCCCCCAATCTCCACAATGCCCCTCATTCTCCACATTTCCCCCCAATCTCCACAATGCCTCTCATTCTCCACATTTCCCCCCAATCTCCACAATGCCCCTCATGCTCCACATTTCCCCCCAATCTCCACAATGCCCCTCATTCTCCACATTTCCCCCCAATCTCCACACTGCCCCTCATTCTCCATATTTCCCCCCAATCTCCACAATGCCTCTCATTCTCCACATTTCCCCCCAATCTCCACAATGCCCCTCATTCTCCATATTTCCCCCCAATCTCCACAATGCCTCTCATTCTCCACATTTCCCCCCAATCTCCACAATGCCCCTCATTCTCCATATTTCCCCCCAATCTCCACACTGCCTCTCATTCTCCACATTTCCCCCCAATCTCCACAATGCCCCTCATTCTCTGCATTTCCCCCCAATCTCCACAATGCCTCTCATTCTCCACATTTCCCCCCAATCTCCACAATGCCCCTCATGCTCCACATTTCCCCCCAATCTCCACAATGCCCCTCATTCTCCACATTTCCCCCCAATCTCCACACTGCCCCTCATTCTCCACATTTCCCCCCAATCTCCACAATGCCCCTCATGCTCCACATTTCCCCCCAATCTCCACAATGCCCCTCATTCTCCACATTTCCCCCCAATCTCCACACTGCCCCTCATTCTCCACATTTCCCCCCAATCTCCACAATGCCCCTCATTCTCCACATTTCCCCCCAATCTCCACAATGCCCCTCATTCTCCACATTTCCCCCCAATCTCCACAATGCCCCTCATTCTCCACATTTCCCCCCAATCTCCACAATGCCTCTCATTCTCCACATTTCCCCCCAATCTCCACAATGCCCCTCATTCTCCATATTTCCCCCCAATCTCCACAATGCCTCTCATTCTCCACATTTCCCCCCAATCTCCACAATGCCCCTCATTCTCCACATTTCCCCCCAATCTCCACAATGCCTCTCATTCTCCACATTTCCCCCCAATCTCCACACTGCCTCTCATTCTCCACATTTCCCCCCAATCTCCACAATGCCCCTCATTCTCTGCATTTCCCCCCAATCTCCACAATGCCTCTCATTCTCCACATTTCCCCCCAATCTCCACAATGCCTCTCATTCTCCACATTTCCCCCCAATCTCCACAATGCCCCTCATTCTCTGCATTTCCCCCCAATCTCCACAATGCCCCTCATTCTCCACATTTCCCCCCAATCTCCACACTGCCCCTCATTCTCTGCATTTCCCCCCAATCTCCACAATGCCTCTCATTCTCCACATTTCCCCCCAATCTCCACAATGCCCCTCATTCTCCACATTTCCCCCCAATCTCCACAATGCCCCTCATTCTCCACATTTCCCCCCAATCTCCACAATGCCTCTCATTCTCCACATTTCCCCCCAATCTCCACAATGCCTCTCATTCTCCACATTTCCCCCCAATCTCCACAATGCCCCTCATGCTCCATATTTCCCCCCAATCTCCACAATGCCCCTCATTCTCCACATTTCCCCCCAATCTCCACAATGCCTCTCATTCTCCACATTTCCCCCCAATCTCCACAATGCCTCTCATTCTCCACATTTCCCCCCAATCTCCACAATGCCCCTCATTCTCCATATTTCCCCCCAATCTCCACAATGCCCCTCATTCTCCATATTTCCCCCCAATCTCCACAATGCCTCTCATTCTCCACATTTCCCCCCAATCTCCACAATGCCCCTCATTCTCCATATTTCCCCCCAATCTCCACACTGCCTCTCATTCTCCACATTTCCCCCCAATCTCCACAATGCCCCTCATTCTCCACATTTCCCCCCAATCTCCACAATGCCTCTCATTCTCCACATTTCCCCCCAATCTCCACAATGCCCCTCATTCTCCATATTTCCCCCCAATCTCCACAATGCCCCTCATTCTCCACATTTCCCCCCAATCTCCACAATGCCCCTCATTCTCCATATTTCCCCCCAATCTCCACAATGCCCCTCATTCTCCATATTTCCCCCCAATCTCCACAATGCCCCTCATTCTCCATATTTCCCCCCAATCTCCACAATGCCTCTCATTCTCCACATTTCCCCCCAATCTCCACAATGCCCCTCATTCTCCACATTTCCCCCCAAACTCTACAATGCCCCTCATTCTCCACATTTCCCGCCAATCTCCACAATGCCCCTCATTCTCCACATTTCCCCCCAATCTCCACAATGCCCCTCATTCTCCACATTTCCCCCCAATCTCCACAATGCCTCTCATTCTCCACATTTCCCCCCAATCTCCACAATGCCCCTCATTCTCCACATTTCCCCCCAATCTCCACAATGCCTCTCATTCTCCACATTTCCCCCCAATCTCCACAATGCCCCTCATTCTCCACATTTCCCCCCAATCTCCACAATGCCTCTCATTCTCCACATTTCCCCCCAATCTCCACAATGCCCCTCATTCTCCACATTTCCCCCCAATCTCCACAATGCCCCTCATTAACCACATTTCCCCCCAATCTCCACAATGCCTCTCATTCTCCACATTTCCCCCCAATCTCCACACTGCCTCTCATTCTCCACATTTCCCCCCAATCTCCACAATGCCCCTCATTCTCTGCATTTCCCCCCAATCTCCACAATGCCTCTCATTCTCCACATTTCCCCCCAATCTCCACAATGCCTCTCATTCTCCACATTTCCCCCCAATCTCCACAATGCCCCTCATTCTCTGCATTTCCCCCCAATCTCCACAATGCCCCTCATTCTCCACATTTCCCCCCAATCTCCACACTGCCCCTCATTCTCTGCATTTCCCCCCAATCTCCACAATGCCTCTCATTCTCCACATTTCCCCCCAATCTCCACAATGCCCCTCATTCTCCACATTTCCCCCCAATCTCCACAATGCCCCTCATTCTCCACATTTCCCCCCAATCTCCACAATGCCTCTCATTCTCCACATTTCCCCCCAATCTCCACAATGCCCCTCATTCTCCACATTTCCCCCCAATCTCCACAATGCCTCTCATTCTCCACATTTCCCCCCAATCTCCACAATGCCCCTCATTCTCCACATTTCCCCCCAATCTCCACAATGCCTCTCATTCTCCACATTTCCCCCCAATCTCCACAATGCCCCTCATTCTCCACATTTCCCCCCAATCTCCACAATGCCCCTCATTAACCACATTTCCCCCCAATCTCCACAATGCCTCTCATTCTCCACATTTCCCCCCAATCTCTGCATTTCCCCCCAATCTCCACAATGCCTCTCATTCTCCACATTTCCCCCCAATCTCCACAATGCCTCTCATTCTCCACATTTCCCCCCAATCTCCACAATGCCCCTCATTCTCTGCATTTCCCCCCAATCTCCACAATGCCCCCATTCTCCACATTTCCCCCCAATCTCCACACTGCCCCTCATTCTCTGCATTTCCCCCCAATCTCCACAATGCCTCTCATTCTCCACATTTCCCCCCAATCTCCACAATGCCCCTCATTCTCCACATTTCCCCCCAATCTCCACAATGCCCCTCATTCTCCACATTTCCCCCCAATCTCCACAATGCCTCTCATTCTCCACATTTCCCCCCAATCTCCACAATGCCTCTCATTCTCCACATTTCCCCCCAATCTCCACAATGCCCCTCATGCTCCATATTTCCCCCCAATCTCCACAATGCCCCTCATTCTCCACATTTCCCCCCAATCTCCACAATGCCTCTCATTCTCCACATTTCCCCCCAATCTCCACAATGCCTCTCATTCTCCACATTTCCCCCCAATCTCCACAATGCCCCTCATTCTCCATATTTCCCCCCAATCTCCACAATGCCCCTCATTCTCCATATTTACCCCCAATCTCCACAATGCCTCTCATTCTCCACATTTCCCCCCAATCTCCACAATGCCCCTCATTCTCCATATTTCCCCCCAATCTCCACAATGCCTCTCATTCTCCACATTTCCCCCCAATCTCCACAATGCCCCTCATTCTCCATATTTCCCCCCAATCTCCACACTGCCTCTCATTCTCCACATTTCCCCCCAATCTCCACAATGCCCCTCATTCTCTGCATTTCCCCCCAATCTCCACAATGCCTCTCATTCTCCACATTTCCCCCCAATCTCCACAATGCCCCTCATGCTCCACATTTCCCCCCAATCTCCACAATGCCCCTCATTCTCCACATTTCCCCCCAATCTCCACACTGCCCCTCATTCTCCACATTTCCCCCCAATCTCCACAATGCCCCTCATGCTCCACATTTCCCCCCAATCTCCACAATGCCCCTCATTCTCCACATTTCCCCCCAATCTCCACAATGCCCCTCATTCTCCACATTTCCCCCCAATCTCCACAATGCCTCTCATTCTCCACATTTCCCCCCAATCTCCACAATGCCCCTCATTCTCCATATTTCCCCCCAATCTCCACAATGCCCCTCATTCTCCACATTTCCCCCCAATCTCCACAATGCCCCTCATTCTCCATATTTCCCCCCAATCTCCACAATGCCCCTCATTCTCCATATTTCCCCCCAATCTCCACAATGCCCCTCATTCTCCATATTTCCCCCCAATCTCCACAATGCCTCTCATTCTCCACATTTCCCCCCAATCTCCACAATGCCCCTCATTCTCCACATTTCCCCCCAAACTCTACAATGCCCCTCATTCTCCACATTTCCCGCCAATCTCCACAATGCCCCTCATTCTCCACATTTCCCCCCAATCTCCACAATGCCCCTCATTCTCCACATTTCCCCCCAATCTCCACAATGCCTCTCATTCTCCACATTTCCCCCCAATCTCCACAATGCCCCTCATTCTCCACATTTCCCCCCAATCTCCACAATGCCTCTCATTCTCCACATTTCCCCCCAATCTCCACAATGCCCCTCATTCTCCACATTTCCCCCCAATCTCCACAATGCCTCTCATTCTCCACATTTCCCCCCAATCTCCACAATGCCCCTCATTCTCCACATTTCCCCCCAATCTCCACAATGCCCCTCATTAACCACATTTCCCCCCAATCTCCACAATGCCTCTCATTCTCCACATTTCCCCCCAATCTCCACACTGCCTCTCATTCTCCACATTTCCCCCCAATCTCCACAATGCCCCTCATTCTCTGCATTTCCCCCCAATCTCCACAATGCCTCTCATTCTCCACATTTCCCCCCAATCTCCACAATGCCTCTCATTCTCCACATTTCCCCCCAATCTCCACAATGCCCCTCATTCTCTGCATTTCCCCCCAATCTCCACAATGCCCCTCATTCTCCACATTTCCCCC
Organism: Rhinophrynus dorsalis; assembly: GCA_037306005.1. NCBI lineage: Eukaryota > Metazoa > Chordata > Amphibia > Anura > Rhinophrynidae > Rhinophrynus > Rhinophrynus dorsalis. The sequence goes on from CM074720.1 coordinate 550,566,183, forward strand.
CAATCTCCACACTGCCCCTCATTCTCTGCATTTCCCCCCAATCTCCACAATGCCTCTCATTCTCCACATTTCCCCCCAATCTCCACAATGCCCCTCATTCTCCACATTTCCCCCCAATCTCCACAATGCCCCTCATTCTCCACATTTCCCCCCAATCTCCACAATGCCTCTCATTCTCCACATTTCCCCCCAATCTCCACAATGCCTCTCATTCTCCACATTTCCCCCCAATCTCCACAATGCCCCTCATGCTCCATATTTCCCCCCAATCTCCACAATGCCCCTCATTCTCCACATTTCCCCCCAATCTCCACAATGCCTCTCATTCTCCACATTTCCCCCCAATCTCCACAATGCCTCTCATTCTCCACATTTCCCCCCAATCTCCACAATGCCCCTCATTCTCCATATTTCCCCCCAATCTCCACAATGCCCCTCATTCTCCATATTTCCCCCCAATCTCCACAATGCCTCTCATTCTCCACATTTCCCCCCAATCTCCACAATGCCCCTCATTCTCCATATTTCCCCCCAATCTCCACACTGCCTCTCATTCTCCACATTTCCCCCCAATCTCCACAATGCCCCTCATTCTCTGCATTTCCCCCCAATCTCCACAATGCCTCTCATTCTCCACATTTCCCCCCAATCTCCACAATGCCCCTCATTCTCCACATTTCCCCCCAATCTCCACAATGCCTCTCATTCTCCACATTTCCCCCCAATCTCCACAATGCCCCTCATTCTCCATATTTCCCCCCAATCTCCACAATGCCCCTCATTCTCCATATTTCCCCCCAATCTCCACAATGCCTCTCATTCTCCACATTTCCCCCCAATCTCCACAATGCCCCTCATTCTCCACATTTCCCCCCAATCTCCACAATGCCTCTCATTCTCCACATTTCCCCCCAATCTCCACAATGCCCCTCATTCTCCATATTTCCCCCCAATCTCCACACTGCCTCTCATTCTCCACATTTCCCCCCAATCTCCACAATGCCCCTCATTCTCTGCATTTCCCCCCAATCTCCACAATGCCTCTCATTCTCCATATTTCCCCCCAATCTCCACAATGCCCCTCATTCTCCACATTTCCCCCCAATCTCCACATTTCCCCCCAATCGCCACATTGCCCCTACTGACCCCCGTCCTCCTACCTCCTGGTGGTCTAGCGGTGTGTGTGACATGCTCCCGTGCGGTCCTTAGTAATGCAGAGCGCTGGGAGATTATGTCATCTCCCAGCGCTCTGCATTACTCGAGCGCTGGCCGCCGGGACGTCAGCTGTGCTGCGGTCGGGTGGCGAGGGGGTCGCAGGGGGCGGCCGGGCCCCTGAGAGTGACGGGCCCGGTCGCGACCCCTATTGTTACGCCACTGCAAACAACATTTTGAATTGTCTCTTATTAGAATTAAAATCTACATATCGATGTTATCAGATTAGTTGCATGGATCTGTACAGTATTGTTTAACCCTTTAAGTTCCAGAGAGGTAGCTAATGCATTGCGTTGCACTCAGTATTAACCCTTTGAGTGCCAGAGGGGGTATGCAACGCATTGCAAAGCAATGCGGTGCATACCCCTCTAGGCACCAGTACTTAACCCTTTGAGTGCTAAAGTGCACTCCATATTCCAGAGCAGTGGTTATCAACCGGTGCTCTCAGTGGCTATTAACAGGCCAGGATTTGAGAATTTCCTTTTAAGAGCACAGGTGAGTTAATCAATACGACTGAGCCTCTGATCAACACACTTGTGTTCTAGCAGGGAAATTCCTAAGTCCTGGCCTGTTAGTGGCCACTGAGGGCATGGGCTGAGAACCTCTGCTGTATAGTATACAGTCTGCATGTGTCTGTGTATAAGGACTGGCACTATACAGTATAGGAGGGACAGTCCCTGTTTGACACCCAAATCCCTCTGCTCCTCTATTTAGGAGATCACACTGTGTGGTGTATATACCAGTGTATCAGATTGCTCCACATCAATAAAACCCACAGTAATGTGGGTATAAACTTCTGTATATATCTTATAAATTAGTCTGTGTAAAAATACTTTCATCTTCTTCTAAATCATTCACTTACACAAAGAGTAACTTAACCATTTCAATGCCATAGGAGATGCAATGCATTGCTTACCCCCCCTGGCACTCAAAGGGTTAAAAATTCTCTACAATGGTCTGGCACTGTATAGCAGTGGTTCTCAACCGGTGCTCTCAGTGGCTACTAACAGGCCAGGATTTTAGAATTTCCCTTTAAGAGCACAGGTGAGTTAATCAATACGACTGAGCCTCTGATCAACACACTTGTGTTCTAGCAGGGAAATTCCTAAGTCCTGGCCTGTTAGTGGCCACTGAGGGCATGGGCTGAGAACCTCTGTTCTAGCCGGGTCTAGGAGGCATTGCTAGGAGCCATTTGGTTCCGGCTGGGACTCACAGCGCAGGCGCGTGGACGTCACAATGGCAAGATGTCCGTGCTCCGTCCTGCCTGCCAGCCGGGGAAGAGAGCAGAAATCTATTAAACAAGGTAATTATTCTGGCGACTAGATCTACTAAGCAGACAGTCGCCAGATGGGGACTTAGTGAAGCTAAAGATTGTGTGGGGTGGTAGTTCCCCTTTAAGGATTCCCCAGGACGTGCAGCATTTGCTTGTATAAATCCTATATAATAATTCCCTATGGATGTTTGTCAGAAGCCATCATGTGCAGTAGAGACGGGGCACTCCGAATTCAGACCGTAGTCTTCTCTGCGCACCTTCCTGGGACCAACCCGTGGCATGGGCAGTCTCTACTGCGCATGACTGCAGCACGGCCAATGACAAGACAGGATCCAGCCGGTTGCTAGGTGGCACTGTTGCCCGTGTAAACGGGCTTTTCAGCTAGTGTATATATATAATCAGCCTTATTCTTTATTACTGTAATAAATGAGCTTACAGTGTTTCTATGTATCTGTCTTTTGATCTCCTACACGGGTTCATTGTAACCTTTCTACCGCAGGGTTCCATGTGTGTATACAAAGTCCCGCTACCTGATGATATTACGAAGGAAGCTGGATACGACCCAAATTTTGGAATGTTTCAAGGAATTCCCAACAATGACCCCATGAATGTGTTGGTCAGAGTGTATGTTGTAAGGGTAAGTACATAAGATTTCATTTATAGTCTATCATTTATTGGTTCAAGATCATTTTAAAACAAGTTACGTTATCCATTCTCTAAAGAGGTCCTCAATAACCGCTAGCACTACATGTTTATGTCTTTATTTTACTAGTGTAAAAGTCCGGGTGATGTTAACCCTTGGAGTGCCAGAGAGGTACGCAATGCATTGCTTTGCAATGCGTTGCGTACCCCTCTGGCTCTCAAAGGGTTAAGAGGCCGGTCCTGCTCTGCGTCCTGCCGCTGATGCAGTCATGCACTGTAGAGACTGCCCGAAAGCACAGAATACTCCCAGCACAGAACTCCCAGCAGTCTGTGCTCCCAGCATTCTGTGCTCCTAGCATTCCGTGCTCCCAGCATTCTGTGCTCCCAGCACAGAACTCCCAGCATTCCGTGCTCCCAGAATTCCATGCGTTCGGGCAGTCTCTACTGCGCATGATGGCTTCTGACAAACATCCCATTGAATTATTATATAGGAAATATTTGCAATGCAATGTACATTTAAAACCCTATTCAAAAATAAGTAAGTGAAACAACTCTGGCTCAGGCAAATGCAGTACAATAGAAAAAAAAAATTCCCTTCCGCTATAGTATACAGTCCACAAAGTGCTGCAGGGATAGTGTTACATTGTATCATTCTGCCTCCTTTCTTGGTCCCTAACAGTAAGCTGATGGAAATATACATTCAGTGAGCTCACTTGGATATAAAAGTGTAAACGAAAAAGACTTTACTTATTACTCACCTTTTGAAGATGTAAATTCCTATTCCTATTGAACAGCTAAATAAAATACTTCCGTCCTTCTTAGTCCTTCCATTGATTTTTCTCCTATGAGAGGCCTAGATTACATTGCATTTGATAAGTGTGATAGTTGGTTATATGTAACAGATTCTCACTGAAATCTATGGAGAAATTTGTGGATAAACCCTTCCTAAGGTTGACAACCGCAATGCAATCCAGGCCTAAACAATGTGTGTTATGTGATCCACTGTATTGCAGAGCAATGTGTGTTACATGATCCACTGTATTGCAGAGCAATGTGTGTTACATGATCCACTGTATTGCAGAGCAATGTGTGTTATGTGATCCACTGTATTGCAGAGCAATGTGTGTTACATGTTCCACTGTATTGCAGAGCGATGTGTGTTATGTGATGGGAACACCCTCCTAGGCTGAGTATTAGAGATATATACAATGTTACACCTGTATTGGGGAGCAATGTGCATTACTTGAATGGACAACATCACGGATAAGTAACATATTTGTTCTGTCTTGTGTCCTGTATGTAGGCTACAGACCTCCATCCAGCTGATATCAATGGAAAAGCAGATCCTTATGTGGTGATTAAACTCGGTAAAACAGAGATTAAAGACAAGGAGAATTACATCTCTAAGCAGCTGAACCCCGTCTTTGGGAAGTGAGTCATATCAGCGCCTTCCATTGCCGTATTCAATAAGCCAATGAGGGGTTATTCTGGAGCAAACCAACTGCATAGAGGGAACAAGTAATAATTCCCTAAGCACTCACCGATTTTACATAGAGAATTAGTCACAGGAATGCCATAGGGGTCCCTGACGCACTGCTAAGGGAAGCAACTTATACCTCTATAGTATTCAGTTTGCTCTCTTTTCCTTATTGAATCCCCCTATACACACACACATCACACACACACACATTACACACGCATCACACACACATCACACATCACACACACATCGCACACATACTCATCACATGCACATCACATGCACATCACACACACACACACCACACACACATCGCACACGCACATCGCACGCACACATCGCACATCGCACACACATCGCACACACACATCGCACACAAACATCGCACACACACACATCGCACACATCACACATCGCACACACATTGCACACACACATCACATACACATCGCACACACACATCACACCGCACACACATCACGCACACACTCACACACACACATCACACACACATCATACATCGCACACACATCACACACACAAACATCACACACAGACATCACACACACACACATCGCACACACACAACACACACATCACACACACACACATCATACACATCACACAGGCACACACACACATCACACACAAACTCACACACACACACACACACATCACATACATACCACACACATCACACACACACACGGGGTCATATTTAGGAAGTTAAAGTAGAAAAATTTAGAAGTGGTGATTCCCAAAATTCTCAAAGATTTAACTGAGGGTTTTTTTCGCTTGAATGATAGAGAGATCTACGCAGTAAAACCAAAACTGGCATCTGAGGGGTTAAAAGCCGCATTCAAATCAATGCAAATTTTTGCAACTCCACTTAAATATTCTCCCAAATTCTCTTTGATTTAATTTGGTTTTTTTTTAACCCCTTGAATGCCATAGAGGTATTGACTGCATTGCTTCGCAGTGGAGACCTCTTTAGCATTCAAGGGGATAAAAGCTCCATTTAAAATAATTCAGAATCCCCCCCATATGTAGCAAAGCTGGTTTGCTCCAGCAGTGCACATTTTTAATTCTGAATATGGCCCCTAAGTCCTAATATCGTAAATCCACATTGTACATAGCAATTACCTGTTTACTGTAGTGATGTGATAATATTAAAGTGGACCTGTCACCTTTAATTTAACCCTTTGAGTGCCAGAGAGTTAAGCAACGCTTTGCAAAGCAATGCGTTGTGTACTCCTCTGGCACTCAAAGGGTTACATTTCCATATTTGAAATCATTAAACCAGAGGCGTAGGAACCCCCACAAATCTAGGGGGGATAGCACTTTTGCACCCCCAAGCCCTTCTGTACCTTCTCTGTAGTGTGGCCGAGCAGACTGCCATAGAGGAACTTCTGATCGTCTACCCGGTCTGACAGGAAGTGATCTTTGCTCTCAGCTAGCAGCTTCCTGTCAGACCAAGGTAGATGATACAGAAGATCCTCTACCCACGGTCCGCACTGCTTGGTCACACTACAAGGAGGTGACTGGCAGGAGGGAGCGCTGTGCTGAGTGCTCCTCTGCTGCTGGTCACCTAGAGCCTGCCGATGCGCCTAACTCTCCTGGGGGGGGATTTCTATATTGTCTGTCCCCCCTGCATGAACCCCCCCCCCCCTTTCCCCCCGGTTCCTACACCCCTGCATTAAACTAATGCCCCTGTATGATGTTCACCAAGAAGCCCGCAGATGTACAGTTTAAAGGGATAGTAATACTTCGTTTTATCTTTATTTTATTTTGTAGGCATTAAAAAAACATGAAGAATGATATTAGTCATCTCTCAAACCTTTATGGTTTGAGAGATAGTCACAAGCAAAGTTTCCCCTCACTGACCAAAATGGCCAAGTCTGCCATCTAGCTGTCAGATTTGGAATCCAGTCTGCGGACCGGCCGTGGCTCTACAGCAGAGCCGAGATCACGAGATATAAGAAAAACTACTTCATTTGAATAGTCTACAAAGTGAGCCTGGTTTGCAAGCACACTTTTTAGACCCTTCCAATGAAATAGTTATTTTTATATCTTGTGATCTTGGATCTGCTGAAGAGCCACAGGCTGATCTGCGAACCGGATTCCAAAACTGACAGCTAGATGGCAGACTTGACCGTTTTGGTCAGTGAAGGGAAACTTTGCTTGTGAATATCTCTCAAACCATAAAGGTTTTGAATCAGTTTCTCAAATATGCGGACTTCGATTCAAGGTGAAAGGTTAATTTTAAACTAAATGTGTTATATTCAATATGTTAACGTATCTAAATTACGATTTTCTTAGGTCATTTGACATTGAGGCCACGTTTCCTATGGAGTCCATGCTAACAGTTGCGGTATATGATTGGGACTTAGTGGGGACAGATGACTTGATTGGAGAAACCAAGATTGACTTGGAAAACCGATATTACAGCAAGCACAGAGCGACCTGTGGTATTTCAAAGACCTATGCCATGTACGTATGCCAGGTCATGCTGTGTAAGAGTCTTTGGAGTTAATTCTTGTAGCAGACGTTTTATGGGCTTAAAGGAACAATTTCACCTAAAACAAATAAAAGACCTATCAAAATCACCCATGTGTTATATAAGACATGAAGTGAAGAGACTTCCTGTTTCAGCCCGACATTACCTACCTCACTCACTGACACCGCTTAGCAATTCACTTCCCACCTCCCCTAGCACTGACTTCCTGTCTTATCCTTACATTACCTCCCACTGACACTGCTCAGCAATGCATTACCCACCTCCACTGGCACTGACTTCCTGTCTTATCCCTACATTACCTCCCTCACTCACTGACACTGCTCAGCAATGCATTACCCACCTCCCCTAGCACTGACTTCCTGTCTCATCCTTACATTACCTCCCCCACTGACACTGCTCAACAATGCATTACCTACCTCCACTAGCACTGACTTCCTGTCTCATCCCTACATTACCTCCCCACTCACTGACACTGATCAGCACTGCATTACTCACCTCCACTAGCACTGACTTCCTGTCTTATCCCTACATTACCTCCCCCACTCACTGACACTACTCAGCAATGCATTACTCACCTCCCCTAGCACTGACTTCCTGTATTATCCCTACATTACCTCCCCACTCACTGACACTGCTCAGCAATGCATTACCCACCTCCACTAGCACTGACTTCCTGTATTATCCCTACATTACCTCCCCCACTCACTGACACTGTTCAGAAATGAATTACTCACCTCCCCTATCATTGACTTACAGTCTTATCCCTACATTACCTCCCTCACTCACTGACACTACTCAGCAATGCATTACCCACCTCCACTAGCACTGACTTCCTGTCATATCCCTACATTACCAACCTAGCTGACACTTCTCAGCAATGCATTCCCCACCTCCACTAGCACCGACTTCCTGTCTTATCCCTACATTACCTCTCCTACTCACTGATACTGCTCAGTAATGCATTGTCCACCTCCCCTAGCACTGACTTCCTGTCTTATCTCTACATTACCTCCCCCCAATCACTGACACTGCTCAGCAATGCATTGCCCACCTCCCCTAGCACTGACTTCCTTTCTTATCCCTACACTACCACCCTTACTGACATTGCTCAGCAATTCACTGCCCATCTCCTGTAACACTGACTTCCTATCTTATCCCTACATTGCCTCCCCAACTCACTGACACTACTCAGCAATGCAGTTGCAACCTCCCCTAGCATTGACTTCCTGTCTTATCCCTACATTACCTCCTCCACTCACTGACACTGCTCAGCAATGCAATACCCACCTCCCCTAGCACTGACTTCCTGTCTTATCCCTACATTACCTCCCCCACTCACTGACACTGCTCAGCAATGCATTACCACCTCTCATAGCACTGACTTCCTGTCTTATCCCTACATTACCTCCTCCACTCACTGACACTGCTCAGCAATGCAATGCCCACCTCCCCTAGCACTGACTTCAAGTCTCATCCTTATATTTCCTTCCCAACTCACTGACACTGCTCAGCACTGCATTACCCACCTCCCCTAGCACTGACTTCCTGTCTTATCCCTACATAACCTCCCCCACTCACTGACACCGTTACCTATGCATTGCCCACCTCCCCTAGCACTGACTTCCTGTCTTATCCCTACATAACCTCCCCCACTCACTGACACTGCTCAGTAATGTATTACCCACCTCCCCTAGCACTGACTTCCTGTCTTATCCCTACATAACCTCCCCCAGTCACTGACACTGCCCAGCAATGCATTACCCACCTCCCCTAGCACTGACTTCCTGTCTTATCCCTACATTACCTCCCCACTCACTGACACTGCTCAGCAATGCATTACCCACCTCTCCTAGCACTGACTTCCTGTCTTATCCCTACATTACCTCCCCACTCACTGACACTGCTCAGCAATGCATTACCCACCTCCCCTAACACTGACTTCCTGTCTTATCCCTACATAACCTCCCCCATTCACTGACACTGCCCAGCAATGCATTACCCACCTCCCCTAGCACTGACTTCCTGTCTTATCCCTACATTACCTCCTCACTCACTGACACTGCTCAGCAATGCATTACCCACCTCCCCTAGCACTGACTTCCTGTCTTATCCCTACATTACCACCCCACTCACTGACACTGCTCAGCAATGCATTACCCACCTCTCCTAGCACTGACTTCCTGTCTTATCCCTACATTACCTCCCCACTCACTGACACTGCTCAGCAATGCATTACCCACCTCCCCTAACACTGACTTCCTGTCTTATCCCTACATAACCTCCCCCATTCACTGACACTGCCCAGCAATGCATTACCCACCTCCCCTAGCACTGACTTCCTGTCTTATCCCTACATAACCTCCCACAGTCACTGACACTGCCCAGCAATGCATTGTACTTGTATATATTCTCCCTTTCAAATACAACATTTAAACATGTCCGTTGATGAAGGAAATCCTTTTTAATAATGTCCAGCGTCTGGTCAATTCTTTGTGCTTTTTACAGCCATGGGTATAATATGTGGAGAGACCCAGTGAAGCCAACACAGATCTTATCTAAGCTTTGCAAAGAAGGCAAAATTGATGGGCCGCACTTCGGACCCGGAGGGCGAGTAAAGGTCACAAATCGGGTGTTCACTGGTCCCACAGAAATTGAAGATGAAAACGGTGACTGTTTCTATATTTCTCATAGTTGTTAAAGGAGCAGTAAACTTTTTTTATGAAAAAATATATATATATATTGTACGCCATTTCCTGTTGAGTAAAAAAGTGTACTCCCATTGCTAAGAGATGCATATTTCCAGAGTTATTACAGTTTAAACCCATCTTTCTTTACATTAGCAGTGCCCTCTAATGGTCAAATTCCAATTAGTTATTCTGTTACATTCTAATGGAGAGAAAAGTCAGTGACTTGCAGTTCTCCACAGAGAGAAACTACAGAGCCACTTCCTGTCAGTTAGAACTATCAGGAAGTAAACACAGTAAGTTCACTTCCTGTCAGATCTATCAGGAAGTAAACACAGTAAATTCACTTCCTGTCAGTTAGATCTATCAGGAAGTAAACACAGTACATTCACTTCCTTGTTATTTGAACTGTTATATCATTTGAATAAAACAACTGACAGCTGTGGGAGTGACCTTGTTTTACTCAGTAGGAAAAGCTCTGTAACATGTATGTTTTCATAAAATACATTTACTGTTCTTTTAATGTGGGATATTCCTATACAGGCTCAGTATACAATGTTGGTTTTCTGTGTTGTGCCCCCTGCAGGTCAGAAGAAACAGACGGATGAACATCTGGCTCTCTCCGTTCTCCACCATTGGGAAGATATTCCTCGGGTTGGATGTAAACTGGTTCCTGAGCATGTAGAAACACGGCCATTGCTAAACCCAGATAAACCTGGTATCGAACAGGTAATGCCTTATACTACTGAAAGGATATGTCATTAAAAAATAGGTTAAACCAATTTGTGTGCTTTTCCCGATGACTAAAACAAGAATACTAGCACTGTTGTGAATATTTGCATTCAAAATATGTTATTTCTCAAATGTGTGTGTTTTGTTTTTTTTTTAATTAAAATGCAATTTGTGTTTGTGGGCACCAGGTGGTGCTGTTTCTTACAATACAGGGCAGCAGTCAATGACTCACGCTTTCACATATAGTGCGTTTTTTAACAAAATAAAAATGCCTTTTGGACAGCAGTGGCATTGTTATGAACAGTTTGAGTTGTAATAACTTTTTTACTTAACAGGAAAATTAAACTATGTGGAGGTGGGTTTCATAAAAAAGTTGATGATGAGTTGCTGTCACATTTTACTTTTTTTTAACCCTTTGCGTGCCAGAGGGTTGCCCAATGCAGTGCACCGCTAAATAAGTTATTTATTTGCACAAAGAGGCATCATTTGGTCGTGGAATCACCTAAAAAGTCTTGATAATGCGCCACTCACCAGCCACACCCCCAGCAACACTGATTAGTGCAAAATTGTCCCTCTTTGGCCATTTGATATGTTGGGAAGTATAGTATTGTTTGAAATTAATATAGGCATAAATAGGCATGATTTTGGACACTTTTCCAAATCACATATTTTTTTACAAATTGACACTTTAAACAAACTTTTGGAGTAGAACCACTGGACCTGAACAAAATAATCTATCAAAGGCTTGTCTTATAATGGAATATGGGATCGCCAAAAACAATGTGTCTTCTGTGTTTGCTTTTCTACAATTGGTCTGATGTGGCTATTACAAATTAAGATTCCTTTGCAGTTCATTGGATCACCCTCTAACACTGATTTCTGGAGAACAGAACAAACTAAAAGGAGATCTTGAGTGCCAGAACAGCACTATTGATCCCGTAATAAAGCAGAGCTTTCAAAAGAGACACTCAAACAAATGATCCTAATGTAACAAACTGTATTATAGCAAAAAATATCACACAATATATATATAAAAAGATTTATGGAAAATATAATAAACAGATGAAGCCAGGTTACTGGCGATACACTTTGGGTTGTGGGTGTGATGACTGGCTGTACCCATTGACCTATACACTTGTTTCTTACTCGGAGAATAAGTATATTGCTGTATATTTTTCCATTTATCTACTTTTTATTATGTTTTGTACTTTGTTCTTTAAAGGAGCAGTAAACTTTTTTATGAAAAAATATATATTGTAGGGATTTTCCTATTGAGTAAAATAAGGGTACTCCCACTACCGACAGATTTATATTTCCAGAGTTATTACAGTTTAAACCCATGTTTTTTTTTATATTAGCAGTGCCCTCTAGTGGTCAAATTCTAATTAGTTTTTCCTGTTAGATTCTAATGGAGAGGAAAGTCAGGAAAGTCAGAGACATACAGTTCTCCATAGAATGTGATAGAAACTGCTGAGTCACTTCCTATCCGTTAGAACTATCAGGAAGGAAACACAGTAAATTCACTTCCTGTCAGAACTATCAGGAAGTAAACACAGTAAATTGACTTCCTGACAGTTAGAACTATCAAGAAGTAAACACAGTAAATTCACTTCCTGTCAGTTAGAACTATCAGGAAGTAAACACAGTAAATTCACTTCCTGATTATTTAAACTGACATAAATTTTGAATAAAACATCTGACAGAGATGAGAGTGATCTTGTTTTATTCAGCAGGAAATGCTTTATAAAATATGTGTTTTCATAAAAAAAGTTTACTGCTTCTTTAAATATCTGTAACACAGAAGTGAAGCACTTGTTTAGAAAGGTATTCAATATGCTTGGTTATATACATCAATATAAGAAGGTCTGTATTCAGCAGATGATATAGCACAGCCAGTCCACAAATCTTTTAATTGTTTTTATATATCTCTTGTGTGATATTTTTTGCTATAAAAAAGTTTGTTACATTATGGTCATTTCTTTGAGTGCCTTTTTTTTTAACTCTCTGCTTTTTTTTAGGGGATCAATAGTGCAGTTCTGGCACTTGAGATCTCTTTATAGTTTGATACGTTGAATTTAGAGATTACAGTTCATCTGGGTTATTTGTACCTATACTTAGTGACCATTTACTTGGAGTTGGTGCTGGCTAATTTGTTCACACTGATTTCTGGAGATCACGTCTGAGTGATACATGATGATCCTCATGTTTGCGTTTCCTAGGGTCGGTTAGAAATGTGGGTGGACATGTTTCCCATGGATATGCCTGCGCCAGGCCCTGCAATTGACATCTCTCCAAGGAAGCCAAAAAGGTATCAAATATACACTTATTTGTCCACGTATCAAACAGAACGTTGTACCAAGAGAACCAGGTCACTCTTGGATAATGACAATATATGGCGCGTGCAGACTCTTTAGACGATTTTCCCCAATGTAACTCGAAGGCAGAACCCGCAGAGAACGATGAAGGGTCACAGCAATTCATCCAGATGCAAGGGATTTGATTCATATTCATTAACCCTTTCGAGTGCCGGAGAGTGCTCAACGCATTGCTTTGCACCTGTTTTATCAAACATTTTCCTATTGAAGTCTATGGAGAAAACTGGAGATAAAAGAAGAGATAAAATTAGCACCTGTTTTAGAATCTAGACCTCAGTATAACAAATGTATTCTATTGCTGGCAGATGCTTTATTCAGAATGTATGACAGCTCAAACTAGCATGAAGTGGTGGATCTATTGTTACTATCACATTCTAGGGAAAACCACTTCCACAGAATGCAACTGCCTGGACACCAGGGGTCACTGTTTCTAAATATTAAACCCCTTGAGGACTAAGGGTGTATGCAATGTGTTGCACAGCTCTCTGGTCTTCAGTTTGATCTCTGATACCTATGAAACAAAGGATCTCCCAGCAACTGGAGTATTTTTGTTTTAAATCATTAGACCAAGCTCTGCAATAATAATGCTAAAAAGGTTACTGCTGATTTAAGGCTAGTCATTTTCTACTCTTTAATAATTTCCACATTATTTCACCAATTATTTCATTGCGTATATAATAATCTGGATCTGCAAAGTCCTGCTCTGGGAATGATAAATGGTTTTCATGCTTTAGTTGTCCTATAAATTGCTGTTTTTGATAACATATGCATATAAGTCACAAGGCAAGGTTTACTGCTATCACCTAATCTATTACATAAACCCCATAATAGCAAAGTATATGGCTTGTGGCTGTCAACCATTGTTGGGTTATAACTTCAATCATCCTATTTCTACCACTAGCAGACTAAGAATGATGGGATACAAAGTCCTATCCGCCAGAAAGTCTCCATTTACCAGCCCTAACATAGAATCTAGGAATAAATAGATATAGAAAACAAAATATCAATATTTGCAGATGACACTAAATTATGCAGGGTAATTAATTCAGAACAGGATAATTGCTCTCTACAGAGGGATTTATATAAAATGGCAGATTAGGCAAACAAATGGAATATGAAGTTTAATGTGGGGAAGTGTAAAGTCATGCATTTGGGAGGAAATAATCCCAAGGCTACTTATGAAAATGGAATCACTTTAGGGGACTCGTTGCTAGAGAAAGACCTGGGTATCCTTGTCAACTACAAACTTGGAAACAGTGACCAGTGTCAAACAGCAGTAGTAAAGGCAAACAAAGTCCTGTCTTGTATAAAAATAGGTATTGAAGAAAGAGTGGGTAACATTATTTTGCCATTATACAAATCATTGGTAAGACCTCACCTTGAGTATGCAGTGCAATTTTGGGCACCAGTTCTGAAAAAGGATATACTAGAACTAGAGAGGGTACAGCAGAGAGCAACAAAATTAATTAAGGGAATGGAGGACTTGACATATGAGGAACGACTAAACAAACTTGGTTTATTTACTCTAGAGAAAAGATGACTAAGAGGAGATCTTATCACGTTGTACAAGTATATGAGAGGTCAATACAAGGATCTCTGTGGTGAGCTATTTATTGACTGGGAGCACCCCTTGAGATTAGAAGAAAGGAGGTTTAGACTTCAGCAGAGGAAGGGGTTTTTTATAGTAAGGTCTGTCAAATTGTGGAATTCATTGCCCAGGGAGGTAGTTATGGCAGATACAATGGATACATTTAAGAGAAGATTAGATACATTTCTTTCCAAAGGGAACATACATAGTTATACTGTTTATTAGTAGGCAGATCAGGAAGGTATGATAAAGACTAACTTATTTGGTAGCAGGAAAGCTATAAAATTACTGGGGTATGAGGCAAAGGTTTAACTTGATGGACTTGTGTCTTTATTCAACCTAATTTACTATGTTACTATGTAATAAATCATTGCACTGTTGAGGAGGGGAAGAATAAAGAGCGTTTGTGTTAAATTAAAAGGGGAGACATTCTGAGGTTCTTACACTGGTATATCAGAATTTGCTTTAACAAATACCAGATTATTAAACTATTATCCAATGTGCAGAATGAGAGGGATTCCCTACATCCCCCCACACTGTGTCTGATGAATATAACAAGGTTCACCCTCTCCCAATTTATTTATCTCATTGTTGCTATGCAATAACTAAAATTGGTAAATGAGTAAAGTAAATCACTGCTGTTTTTTTATCTTTTTCTTGGGGAGATTAAAAAAAATGACAGAAATGTTTCCATGTGCATCGTATAGTATTTATGGCATGTTTATTATGTAATTGTTAAATAGCTCAAGAATGTATTTTAATATCTACACACATTTTTAAAAGGTAAGTGCATTAAAAAGCTGCATTGTGAGGCAGTGGTATTGTGAAAAGCAAGGGGGTTTATGTATTAAGGCATGATAAAGAGGAGATAACCTCTCCCGTGTGATAAACTGTCCAATTCCTATGTTATTCTTTAGAGCTAATGCACTAACATCTCTTCAACTTGAGAGATCTTAGTGCTTAGGTTTCAAAGAATAGCATAGGAATTGGGGAATTTATTACACTGGAGAAATTATATCCTCTGTATATTTAAATCAATGCAAATTTTAGAGATTTTAGTTTGTCCCACACGGTGCAGTTGTTTTGCTCCAAAAGTGCTCCCGTTCTGTCTTAATACATCAGCTTCGCTGTTATACTTCAGTTGACTGTTTGAGTGCCAGAAGGGTGTCCAACACATTGCTCCAATTAATAGGTTGACCACATGTCCCTGATCGCCGAGGACAGACACAGATTTTAATTATGTGTCTCATGTCCCAGGCAGCCCCCTTCCAATACAATACATAGTTCCGGAATGAAGACTCCAGAGCACAGAGTTCCAAACACTAAAAAGAGAACTGCCCATTGTCTACTGTGACAGGACGTGATGCCTCTGCTGGGCTACAACAAAATGGCCTCTAGGCAGGTCTCTAAACACTAGAGAGAGAACGAAGCCTTGATCCTGACATCAAATAGGAGCTGCAGTGCAGTTTTGATGCAGTGTAATGCTCATACCTGGGAACTTGACAGGCAGGGCTCCCGGGAGGGCAGCCCTGCCAGCGCCGATCGGGGAAGAAAATGATGCGATTCGCATCATAAAAGGGGCAGGGCTTAGTCACAAGGGGGAGGGACACAAATATTTTTAAAAAAAGGCCAAAATATATGTTGACTGAGGGTAAGAGGGCTGGGAGTGGGAGGAACTGGGCGGGATGGAGAAAAACCCGGAGATTGAGAGACTGCCCCAGAGACCCGGTAATTCACTGTGAAATCCGGAGTCTCCGGGGCAAAACCGTAGAGTTCCCAGGTATGGTAATGCTAACACTATGGGTGTGATGTACATTATCTTGCAGCCCATCACAGCCATCGCTTTCTGTCACAGCAGTCAATGAGCAGTTCTCCCTCTAGTGTTCAGAACCATGTGGTGCTAGGAGAAGGATACACACTGATTTCCAGTGATGTATTGTCCATCCATCCGTGCCCCACCCCACTACATATTTGCCCCAGAGATGAGGACAAGTATTCTTCTGCTCTCACCTGCACAATGTCCCTGAATGGCAGAATCAAAAGGTGGTCACCCTACTCCAACATGAGTTGTATTCCCCTGTGGCACTCAAAGTGTCACTAGTGAGACTCACGTACCAAGAATACATATTATGGTAACTGTATTGTTACAGAGCCCAGTCTGTGTAATTTATGTTTCTTTACTGTGCCTTTCCTTCATGTGTAATGTGTATAGCCATCAAACAGAATAAGATACTTACTGATAACTCACAGATTTGCATTTGGTCTTTGCTGTTAATGTTTACGGAATCATAATTATAAAGAAACGGTTTAAAGAGGAACTACCACCCTATATAAAGTCAGCCCGTCCCCCACAAATAATTAGTTAGTTTCCTAATAGTGCTATTTTCTGACATAAGTACCATGTTCTGAAGTAATCCTTCTTTTTCTGAGACTGACGGCCACGCTTCTCGCTATAGAGGCATCTGCGCGCTTGCGCCATCAGTCCCTTACGGTTACCTCACAGTAACAAGCAGCGCCTCCTAGAGGAGACCGGGATGGACAGAGCAGGCGCGCAGACGTCTCTAAGCCAAGATGTCAGAAGAAGAAGGATTACTTCAGAACGTTGTAATTGTGTCCGATAACAGCACTATTAAGAAGCTAATCGCCATATGCCTAATTATTTGGGGATGGGACTTAATATAGGGTGGTAGTTCCGCTTTAAAGTAACAGTAAGTTTTTAAAGGGATAGTAAAGTCCCCAAAAAAACTATCTTCTAAATTGTAGCTGCACTAAAAAAAAACATTTAATGCGCTTAATCCTTTCTCTCAAACCGTTATGGTTTGAGAGATGTAAGAAAATAAAGGTCTCCGCTCCCTCCCCCTTCTCATGCATCCGCTGTATAGTGAACATCATGAGATCCTGCTTCCGGGACCAGACGGCGGCTCTTCAGGAGCGCTGTCATCTAGATATCTAAGTATAATTACTTCATCGGAATGGTCTACAACGTGTGCTTGCATGCCAGGCACACATAGACCATACTGGTGAAGTAATTATAGTTAGATATCCCGATGTCAGCTCTCCTGAAGAGCCGCCTACATTCTGGTGACCGGATTCTGCCTCTGACAGCTTTACAGCTCATCAGGCAGAAAGGGGAGGGAGCGGAGACCTTTATTTTCTTATTTCTCTCAAACCATAATGGTTTGAGAGAAAGGATGAAGCGCATAAAGTGTTGTTTTAGTGCAGCTACCATTTACAGGATACTTTTTTGGGACTTTACTTTATTTTAAATGAAAACCTATATGTTATAGGGCTTTTCTGTTAACTAAAACAAGGGTACTTCCACTGCAGACATCTGTACTATTCAAACGTTATGATCATCTAAACTATCAGGCAGTGAGGCAGCTTTTACTATTGCGTTCTATGGAGAACTTCAGTGACTCACCTTTCCTACAGAACAGTTGTCTCAAACAGGGTGAACTATAGGTTAACTTTACAGCCTCTAGAGGGCACTGTTAATGTGAACCCCCCCCCAGAAAAAACAGTTTAAACTGTAATAACACTGAAAAGATTCCTCATTCACCTTGTTTTACTCAGAAAGAAAAGCCATATAAAATATAGTACTTTATTTAATAGTTTAAAGTGTTAGTAATGTCTAAAAAAAAACCTTTTTGCATTTAGAAGATCTTAAAAAGCTGATCTAAATGCAAAAAAACGTATCTCTCAGACCGCCATGGTTTAAGAGATACAGGCGTTTAAAGTTTGCTGTTTCCTACTGACAGCTGTAAAGCTGTCAGCAGGAGATTCGCGTTGGTCGACACGGAGGCGCTTGAGAAGTGCCGGGATCTCGTTACTTACACGGAATACCTTCATTGGAATGGTCTAAAACGTGTGTCTGAACACCAGGCACACGCTTTAGACCATTCCAATGAAGGGATTCCGTGTAAGTAAGGAGATCTCGGCACTTCTCAAGCGCCACCGTGTCGACCGACACGAATCTCCTGCTGACAGCTTTACAGATGTCAGTAGGAAACGGCAAACTTTAAACGTCCGTATCTCTTAAATCATAGCGGTTTGAGAGATACGTTTTTTTGCATTTAGATCAGATTTTTAAGCTCTTCTAAATGCAAAAAAAAAAAATGTTATACATTACTAACACTTTAAATTCTCAATACATCTCAAATTAGAATATTTACTGCACTGAATATATAGAAATAAGTTATTGTTTATAATCTTCAATTAACTAAGCAAATATGTAGGCCCTTGACAATGTGTAAATATTATATTTAATGTTTATCTCATCACTTTATTTAATATATCACTCTGACCTCGCCTTTCAGAAGAATTTTTTACATTTCTGGCTTCCCAAAAAATTTCTTCAAACTGCATGTATGATATTTGTTTTCTAATGAGTTAAGATAAAGGAAATATATCATACCATTAATATCTTTATGGTTTCCAGGACTCAAAACATATACAATCCATATCAACTGATATTTTTTTCTTTCTTGACATCTCACTCTGACAATATTAGCCTTATCTTTGTTACCTTTTAATTTCTTCTGCTCCTCTTATCAAAGACACATCCCATAATGACAGATGTTAACATTTATCTGCTGCTAACTTTCTGTCTCTCCTCCATGACCATATCTGCCCTTGACATCTTATCTATCTCCCATCCGTTAGACCACATCTCACCTTGACAACCTTATCAATTATCTCCTGAAAACCACTTTGTTTAGAACCATAAGACCACAAATAATTATGGTGGCACTGTCTATGATCTCCTGCTACTTTCACATGTTCATCTCCACTACAACACCATGTCTCAATGGTGGTCCTCTCTTTCAACTTCTGGTACCTTCTTGCCTGTCCTTCAACTACAAGACCATGGTTGCCTTGTCTTTCACTTTCTGCTACCTTGTTGTCTGTCCTTCCACTTCAAGACCATTTATCATTGAGGTGGTCTTTTCAATTCATCATCTGCTACGTTCCTCTTTTTCCTTCCACTACAAGGCCATGTCTCACTGTGGTGGTGTTCTCTTTCCTTTTCTGCTACCTTCCTGTTTGTCTTCCCACTACAAGGCCATGTCTCACTGTGGTTCTACCTTCCTGTTTGTCTTCCCACTACAAGGCCATGTCTCACTGTGGTGCTACCTTCCTGTTTGTCTTCCCACTACAAGGCCATGTCTCACTGTGGTGCTACCTTCCTGTTTGTCTTCCCACTACAAGGCCATGTCTCACTGTGGTGCTACCTTCCTGTTTGTCCTTCCACTTCATGACCTCACCTCACCTTGTTTCACTGTCTTCTTGCCAGATACGAGCTTAGAGTGATAATATGGAATACAGATGAGGTAATCCTTGAAGATGATGATTACTTCACAGGAGAAAAATCTAGTGACATTTTTGTCAGGGGGTAGGTACAAAAACGCAAAACGTGATTTTGTGTTGTGTGTGGGCTTCTGTGTACACTTGTGGCGCACACACAGTCTCCATGCTGCCGCTGTAGCCGTTTTTTTGCTTTTGTGTTGTGTGTGATTAACAGAATTTTGCTTTTTTTTGCTTCTTTTTGTTTGGTTTTTCTTTTTTTGTCTCTCTCTCCCTTGTGTTTTTCGCCGTGCTGTTGCCACCTAGTTTTGAGCTGCGTATTATTATTTGGAACACTGATGAAGTGATTCTAGAAGATGATGCTTTCATGACAGGAGAGAAGATGTCTGACATCTATGTCAAGGGGTAATGATGCACGGCCCGTTTTACACCCCCCCTTACCCAGCCCCGGATCCCATATCTTCCCCTTGTCCCTGGGCATACAGAATGTGCATACCCCCTGCCACTCATCACTGCTTGTGTCACTGCACTGAACTGCACTGAACTGCTGCATCCTTGCTTGCTCACTCCCATCTCTAGCTTGTCCCTGGGTTGCTATGTGGTGGACCTCTTGGGTTGTTTATCAAATGAAACTACTCTTCAGTCTTTGAGGTGACCAAATTGGTCTGGGTCTCATCAAATTCTTTAAATCCTGATACAAAATAAAAAAACAAGGAGTCACGGGTCTAAAAACAAGAGAAGATCAAATATGGGGCAACAGAAATGCATAATATTCCTAAAATTAAACTCTTGAATGCTAGAGACATCTACAAGGCATTATGAGACAAAGGGGGGAGATTCACTAAGAGGTGATAAAGAGGTGAAAATGTGGAAATGACTTTTCCAGTGATATCACTTCTCCAGTTCCTATGTTATTCTATGGAGCCTATGCACTAAGATCTCCAAAGCTAAAGAAATCTTAGTGCATTAGCTCCATTGAATAACATAGGAATTGGAGAAGTGATAAACAGAAGTTATGTCCACTTTATCACCTCTTCATCACCACTTAGTGAATCTCCCCCAATGTGTTATAGATATTTCTAACACCCATGGTTTAAAACTCCATTTAACTCAATGCAAGTTTTTATTTGATCCATACTCTGCCCCAGAACTGTCCAGTTTTGCCTTTTTACATATGTAGGAAAATGCGCACAAACACATTTCCTTAATCACCGTGCAGTCACACATTAACTTCTTAAATGGTAGGGAGGTATTCCATGATTTTCAAAGAAAGAATTAGAGATCTCTTTAGCCTACAATGGATCGATCTCACTTCTACCAATAACATTTCACTGGACATGAGCTAGTCCCACTGATTTCTAGAATAATCAGACTCATTTACATTGAGATATCCTAAATCATTCAAAACTATATTGAAACTAGATGATTTCCATCAAATCCAACAATCTCACTCACTTGGATCGTTAGAAGTCAATATATCACCCTTTAGAATTCATTATTCTGTAGGTATTAAATCAAGGACTCTATATAAAACATTATATCAGATCAATACAGGTTGTTTAGTTCCTTTTATGAAGATTCTTGTTTGATGTGATCCTGAGGAGTTGCTAAGATGGGGATAAAGCTCCGGGGGTCATGATTAAAGTCTCGTGTCCTGTTCCCAGCTTGGGTTTAGGGATAGAAGAAATATATTGCTCCAAAAGAGAAAATGGCAAAAAACAGGAAATTTCGCCTGTGGCAGGAATTTCTGCTTGTTAACCATAAAACTAATGTTAACAATAAAACCACACACACACACACACACACACACACACACACACACACACACACACACACTGTGCCCCCAGCCCTGTGCCATAGTAATCATAGAACCAAAGATTGGATGTTATTCACTAAGGAGTGATAAAAAGGAGATAAAGTGGAGATGACTTCTCCAGTGATATCACTTCTCCAGTTCCTATGTTATCCAATGTACTAAGATCTCCATAACTGAAGAAATCTTAGTGCATAGGCCCCACTGAATAACATAGGAACTGGAGAAGTGATATCATTGGAGAAGTCATTTCGCCTTTACCATCTCTTTATTATGCTTTAGTGAATTTCAACCATTGCCTCTCAAACCTTGCCCACATTAACCCTTTAATGACGCATGACGTACATGTAAGTCATGAGGTTGCGGTCCCTAATGGACCAAGGACGTACATATACATCATAGCATTCCGGGCTCCCCGTGTGGCTGCATCGAATGGGAAAAAAATGCTCCATGGTCCTTAAGTGACTGCACCGTGTGTGCGCGGCCTGTCCTTAAGGGGTTAACTATATAAACACACAATGACCCCCCAGCCTTACTCCACAGTAACCATAGAATCAATCACTGTCCCTCCAGCCTTAGTTCACAGTAACCACAGAACCAATCACTGTCCCTCCAGCCTTAGTTCACAGTAACCACAGAACCAATCACTGTCCCTCCAGCCTTAGTTCACAGTAACCACAGAACCAATCACTGTCCCTCCAGCCTTAGTTCAAAGTAGCCATAGAACCAATCACTGTACCTCCAGCCTTACTCCACAATAACTATAGGCCCACACATTGCATCCCAATCCTTGCCACACAATAACCATAGAACCACACACTGTCTTCTCACTCTTGCTCCACAATAACCATAGAATCACACGTTGCCTCCCAAGCCTTTCCCCCATATAACAACACATTGTGACCACCCTAGCATTGTCCCACCCATAGAACCGCACTTACCTCTACTCCAATCCATGTCCTGCTGCACTGGTAGCCTTAGAAGTGTACAGCTCTATATATAACCCAAATATGGGAAACAAAAAAGATCCTATGAAAAATGTACAGGGGTTAGCGAAAAGGTAAAAATGTTAGCCTTTTTAAATTAAGGGGAATTTTCAAGGGAAAACCAGCAAATTGCCAGTTTTTCATGAAAACGTCCACAGGAAAAAGAAGACTTATTACCCATCCCTAAGTGTGCTGTACAGTGAGTTAGTAATACATTAGGTTGGCCCAAGCCACTACATTTTTGAGACGAGCAACTCCCCAGATTTCAACAATTAACATATGTGCTTTAACTTACTAACACAAGTATATATATATATATATATATATATATATATATATATATATATAAGATTTTTCACATATGTTAAGTCATCAAGTAAGTCCTACATACGCTAAACACAAATGTAAATATTAATACATTCTGCTAAGGAGAGAAATAAATTGTTACCATTCCATTATTACTGAACATTAGGTTTATGTTGATATAATTATCACTGATTTTTGGTGAGTTCTAACCATCACTGAAAATCATTCAGCATCACTTAGATACACCCGCTTAGGGTAATGTTAGTAGCATTATAAACTTACAGTCCTCATTAAACACCTCCTTGCTGCGTCTTGTCCCATTTCTTGCATGAGCTGAACCTGCCGGTGGCAGCCTAAGTCCTATTGGCTGTACAGGTGGCAGTGAAGTCAAAGGAGGCAAGAGAAATCAGCATTTTCCTCTCTAGAGCTCAACGAGCCAGCTTTGGGGAGGAGAGGCACAGGGAGGGGACCTGTATACTGAAAGATATTAGTTTATAATGCCGAAGGGAGTGGGTAATATCATTGAACTATTTGTTGATTTATTATTATTTGGTCATGTTAATTGACCTTTACATCTATATGTAGCAATACGACTAGCCTCTCATAGAGAACTGAAGCCAACTTTGTGCCACCAAATTGTACCTATAACTGAATATATAAATAGATATTAATATTACCTGCATTATATATCTTGCAAAACACATGTATCAGGTGATTACTGCAAATTTACATCACAAAAACAATTATCAATGAGGAGTCACAAGACAAATTTGCCATTCATATATGCAAGAATACATATGACTTCCAAATGTATTAATACCATTAAAAGAGTTTAAAGAAGGGGTGGTCAGTCTTTGTACCACCAGCTGTTGGGTTCTGAATCTCCCATCATCCCCAACCAGTCAGTAACTGGTTGGGAATGATGGGAGGTGAATTCTACAACAATTACAGATACAGAAGTTGACTACCTCTGGTTTAGTGCTTCTTCTTGATGGATCTGATGTTACCATGTGAGACTGTATATAATCCTAGATCTTGATTCCCCAAACAAACACTTCAAAGCATTAATAGTGCCCCATTCAACCCTCAGCACTGGAGAGGTCTTTCTCACCTGGGTTCCACCGCACAATCCCACCAGCTAGAGATGACCGCAGGAGTGGGTGTGACTGCACACAGTGTGCTTCATGTGTTTGCACCAAGAGAAAGAGTTCTGACTTTCATTTTATTTTCACGCAGTATGTATTTATTTATGCTTTGTGCTTGCTGAACCCAGGTAAGTTTCTTCATAACCTCCTTGTTCTGAAGTGGAGAGCCATAAAAAGTCATCAATGGCCCCTTCAGTCACAGAGGGGTTAGTTCAGAAAGAAATAAAACTGGTTCTAGGCCTGGAGATGAATGCATCACCCGAGCATTTTGCATGTAGCCTATCCACACATGCTCCTTGCTTCTAAATTAGTTCAATTTCTCCTTTTTTTATATGTCAAGGTTAGGCATCGTTGACTCTCCAGCTATTGAGGACTACAGCTCCCGTGATTTGAAACCAGCCATTGGCTGCTTTGGGATGACAGTAGCTGTTGTCTCCAACAGATGGAAAGGCAAGGACTGCCCACCCGTGGTCTATGTTGTGGACATATCTATGTTTCTGATATTACTTTTTCTACTGGGATGATGGAGCATGTGGGATGATGTCTGTGTGGCAGTTCTTTGTATGTTGTTTGAAGTGAAGTGCATGTTTTTTTGTTTGTTTGTTTGTTTTTATTATTTTTATTTCTGAAATCAGTATGTAACAATGTCTTATGTATTCTTTAAATCACATGTAACATGATAAAATGTAGGCAAAGTCACAGTTGTATATGAACACCTTGGGTGAGATTTACTAATGTGTGATAAAGAGGTGATACAGTGGAGATGACTTCCCCAGTGATATCACTTCTCCAGTTCCTATGTTATTCTTTGAAGCCTATGCACTAAGATTTTTCAAGTGAAAGGGATCTTGTTTCATAGTCTACATAGAATAACATAGACATTGGAGAGGTGATATCACTGCTTTATCACACCTTAATGTATAATGCCTTCTTAAATCACATGTAATATGATACATAGTAGGAGAAGTAACAGTGGTATATATACTCCTTGAATCGTGGTAGGAGAACTAACAATGATATGTTTATTCGTTGAATCACATGTAACATGACACATGGTAGAAGTAACAATGATATATGTATTACCTGAATCACATGCAACATGACACAGGGTAGGAGAAGTAACATGATACATGTACACCTTGAATTACATATAAAATGATAATGGATATGAGAGAAATTGATCTACCTTGGATGCTAAGGTGGTCTCAAAGGCTTTCTGAAGCAATACAATAGAAACCTCTTTAGAAACCAAGGTGTGTATCAATTTGAAAGGATAGTAAAGGATAGTAATGTTTTTTATGAAATAAATATATATTGTTGGCCATTTCCTGGTGGTAAAAACAAAGGTTCTCCCATTGAGGTGAGATACTTTATGCAAATATTGTAACACTTCAAACTAACGGGGGAGATTCACTAAGCAGTGATAAAGAGGTGATAAAGTGGAGATTGGTTAGATAGATAAGAGGACAGCCAGTTTAGAGCTATGTTAGAAGTGCCTAGGGAATGAAGAATGCAAAGTGTGAGCCACGATGAGTAAGGCAGTGAAGACTTCAAGCAGGATATGAAGTGAGTAGTGACCTTGATATTTAGAAATTTGAGGATCATTGGCTACTCTTATGAGCGCATTTTCTGTGGGGTGAGTAGTAGGAAAGTCAGATTATAATGGACCTAGCAGGTTGGGTATGCTAAGAAAACCAAGCAAGAGGGAGTAGACTAGACATTCCAGAAGCTTAGATGCAAAAGGTAGGAGAGAAACTGATCAATAGCCAGAGGGGGGTAGAGTGAGCAATGTTGTATAGGGCACTGTTCTTGAGGATGGGTGTTAGGAATCAGGTAAATTAGCAGAGGCAATGGAGGAGTTAAACATTTGTAATAGTATGTGTACTGATGTAGAGAGAGGGATTGAATAAGATGAGAGGGAATCTGATCAAGTGTGAATGTAGAGGAAGGAGAGGAGGGAAGCAGGTTGGTCAATACCTCACCTGTGTCTGATGAAAAAGAGTCCAGGGTGGTAAGAAGGGATCTGGGGAGAAGAAGAGGGTTTAAATGGGGGGAAAGGTTATTTTCCCAGATGGAATCTACCTAGATTTAATAAAGTTAGAAAAGTTTTGCAACAAGATAAAAACTGAGAGGAAGGCAGATGGTGGGTGCAGGAGGGAGTCCAAGACAGAGAAGGAATGGCCGGGGTTGGAGTTATGAGTGATAATGGGATTTGAGAAGTATTGCTTTTTTTACCAGCGATAGTGTAGAGTTAAAGCAAGAAAGGAGAACTTTGTACTGGAGAAAGTCTGCTGGTGTCCCCAACTTTCTTTGGAGACATTCAGCTGAATCACCATATGGGAGTGAAATGCGTTAGACTGTTCTACACAATGAATAAGCACCTTAGAGGATTAAAACACAATGGAGTATTACAGACTGTGATGAGGCACCTTATAGGAGTGAAACACTATAGACTAATCTAGCCTAGGATTAAGCACCTTGTGGGAGTGAAACGCATTAGACAATGAATGAGCACCTTAGAGGATTAAAATGCATTTGAGTATACCAGTCTGTCATTGCTTGCTTTGTAGGAGTGAAACACTTTAGACTATTCTATGCTATGCTTACACACCATATAAGAGTGAAATGCGTTAGACTTTTTTAGACAATGAACAGTAGAGGAGTGAAACTCATTAGACTATTCTAGTCTATTATTAAGCACCATATCGGAGTGAAATGCTTTAGATTGTTCTAGACTATGAAATGCTTTAGATTGTTCTAGACTAAGAATAAGCCCTTCATGGGTGTAAAACACATTTGACTCCATCCTGTTAGTGCCTCTTTTTTCTAGTATTTTTGTCTGTATTTCTGATTGCCGAACTAATTATATTGAAGGTATCCAAGGGGTTAACACAAGAGAACCAATCAGGTTGGATATCTTCACATAAATAGATAAATAACAATATTAAATAATTTTGAGAACTTTACACTATATTAGATATTGACACGTTACTTCACAGTATAGAATTGATTAAAATAATCAAAACCACGTATTTGTGCAAAAATATATATATATTACAATAGTACAATATACTATATATATAAAAAGTGTAAGCAACAATGAATATAAATGAGTGATCAGCAATTACAATAGATATATAGTAACCCAAACCACATTTTAAAACACAGATTTTTAGAGAATTGGGTTTAAAAGAAAAATTAACCATTTCCTCCCCACTATGGCAATGACTCTGACATGATTCCATTTGCTTATTTTCTTTACAGAATCGGTAAGGACTTTAAATTTTACATCTGAGTACTCACTGTTTGGCCATATGCAGAAAGCAGAAGGGGAGTCATTCTAAAGCAAAACTATTGTACCATAACAATTACATAAATTCCCACTGAATTGGCATTCAAGAGTTTAAAAGATTGTTTGAACCCTTTGAATGATAGAAAGCCCCTAGAATTCAATGGGTTAAATAAATGAGCATTCATGGGAATGTTTATTTCTATACTGTGGTTCAGTTGGTTTGTCCACAATTGCTCCAAATCTTCTTTGTACATCAGATGCAATATCTTTTCACCGTGCCGGGGGCATTATCTCCCTACTCATGAAATTAGGAGAGAAATAATTAAAACGCCTACATATTATATCTCCTACAGATTAATTCCTTGGAGGCAATACATGTGATACATTTTAAAATTTACATAACAAAGTATTACAATGCCAACCTCTCTGATGCTCAAAGTTATTTCTGTATAATTAATCACCATAACTATTCACATACACAAAACATTAAAGGAACATTTAGTTTTTATTAGGAATTATATATTTTGCTAGGCTTTTTCTGTTGAGTAAAACACAGGTACTTCCACTGATGAGGGAATGCTTATTCAAAATTTATAACAGCTCAAACTATAATGATTAGGTGGAGCCGTTGCTATAATATTCTAAATCAGGGGTAGCAACCGCACTGTTATAGCTCCTAAAGGCCACGGCTGGCTACCCCTGTTTTAAGCCTTAGCTCCACAGACAGCAATACCAAAATAACTGCCATCAGGACACCAGGTGGCATTACTGATAAATGTTTAGTGTAAAATCATCAGTTTGGGATGTAATACGTTTTGAATAAAGCATCTCCTTATACTGGATTTACCGCTACTTTGCTTAGCAGGAAAAGCCCTAAAACCTGTATTATGTATATGTTTCATAGTGAAAATATGCTGATCCAAACAATGTAAACTTTAACACTTTGTGTGCCAGTGAGGTGTCCAACGCAATTCACTGGATACCTCTCTCGCACCCAAAAGTGTTAAGACATTGATGATGAATGTATCCCAAGACTTATCAGTCTTTGGTACTACAGCTGTTGGAGACTACATCTCCAATTATCCCCATTTAGCCAACTCATGGCGGGGGGATGATGGAAGTTATAGTCCACATCAGCTGGAGAGCTGAAAGTGTCCTCCTACCATTTATCCAGGAAGAAGACTGTGATGTGTTCCATGTAATGGTTTTTATTTGGCTTTGCTTCTGGGTGATATCTCTAGGTGGTTAAAGGGCCAACAGGAAGACAAACAAGACACGGATGTCCACTATCATTCTCTTACTGGTGAGGGCAACTTCAACTGGAGGTTCTTGTTTCCTTTTGATTACCTGATGGCCGAGGAGAAGATTGTCATCTCCAAGAAAGAGTCCATGTTCTCCTGGGATGAGACAGAGTACAAAATCCCAGCACGTCTCACACTCCAAGTCTGGGATGCAGATCACTTCTCTGCGGACGACTTTCTCGGTAGGTATTAACATGCAGATGACTATAGAGAGCTTTTTTTTTTTCAAGGAGAAGTAAACTTTTTTTTTTATGAAATCGTTTACCTTATAGGGCTTTTCCTGCTGAGTAAGCAAAAAAAAAAAAGATACTCCCCCCTGCTGGGAAATGTATCATTTAAAAGTTATTACAGCCAAATGGTATTTATTTTTAATATTATGCTGTTAACAGCAACACCAACTAGTGTCCAAAAGGTACACTCTGTGAGAGAGTTTGATGCACTGACTACGTATCCCAGTTATATCCCTTTGAGTGCCAGAGTGGTACGGAACGCACTCAAAGGGTTAAATGATAGTAAGAACACCACCTGGTGGCCACAATATCAATTTGCAGTTTCATTTTAAAAACGTTTGAGCCATAATAACTTTTCAATGACAAATATCCCCTTGTTTTACTCACCCCCCCCCCCCAAAAAAGCCCTATAACATATATATGAATATGTAAGCCATGTCATCCATTTCTGGATCTGTACTGGCCACTCCCCTGGGCTGGCAAGGGGTGGAGTAATACAATGAGAGGACACAATACACTGGAGCCCTCTTTAGCATTAAAGGGGTTAAAAGCTCAGTTTAACCCCTTAAGGACAGCTGTCCCTTAAGGGTGACTTTTATTCTTCCAGTCACTGTCCTTAAGACAAAAAAAGTGTGACAGTCATAGCACGTCATGTGGTTTTTAAGGGGTTAAATCAACGGGAATTTTATTTGCCTCCCTGTAGTGCATTTGGTTTGCTCCAAAGTGCCAGACCTGAGCTTTGATCAGCGACCGAATGAATTGCCAATATGAACAGCTGATCTACTGCACTCTAAGGAACAAACACACATTCTCCAGTTGGGGATAACCAGATTTTTAACCCATTGAATGCTACAGATGTCACCAATACTTTGCAATACAAAGTAAATCTTTCTCCATTATGAAATCTTCTGCAGGATAGGAGAGGTATTCCTCCTTTCCATGCCATTTCCTCTGATGAAAGGTGAAGCTGATTGATTTCAGCGAGCTTCACTTTCTGACGTTACGTAGTAACATAGTTCATGAGGCTGAAAAAAGACATGTGTCCATCAAGTCCAGCCCATGCCAAAAACACCCCTGTTTATCCAGAGGAAGGCAAAAAAATAAAAGCCCTCTGGAGCCATTTCCAATCTAGTCCCAACTGTGTGTGGGGGGAATTATTCCTTTCTGACTTCAACTGGTAGTCAAATAGTTCCCCGGATCAATATCCTATTTGCTTTGAAGCCATTGGTCATAATTATCAATATTGTTCTGTGCTAGATAGGCATCCATTGCTTTTTTGAATGCAGTTGCATTATCTGCAAGCACAGCATCCTGAGGCAAAGAATTCCATAGCCTTACTGTAAAGAACCCCTGCCTTTGTTTTAGTTGAAAGCACCTCTAGTCTTAATGGGTGACCTAGTTCTTAGCTCAGCTCTATGCATAAATAATTCAATGGATAGTTCTTTGTATTGACCTTGAATGTATTTGTAAATTGTAATCATATCACCCCTTAGATGTCTCTTCTCTAATGTAAACAAACCCAGTTTGGCTAGTCTCTCTTTATAACTCAGATCCTCCAATCCCTTTATCAGTTTTGGTGCACGTCTCTGCGCCTTTTCCAATTCAATAATGTCTTTTTTAGAACAGGCGCCCAAAATTGTATTCCATATTCTAGATGAGGCCTAACTAAGCATTTATACAGAGGTAGGATAATATTAGCATCCCTTGCTTCTACACCTCTTTTTATGCAGGCTAGTACTCTATTTGCTCTTGCAGCAGCTGAGTGACTCTGCACACTGCTGTGAAGTCTATTGTCTATCAGGACTCCTAAATCTTTCTCTAATGAGGAATCCCCAAGTTGTTTCCCATTTAGAATATATATAGCAAGTTTGTTTCTACAGCCCAAATGCATAACCTTACATTTATCTACATTAAATGTCATCTGCCACTTTTCTGCCCATTCACTTAGTTTATCTAAATCCTTCTGTAGGGAAAAAACATTGAGCTCTGTATGTATTTCCTTACATAGCTTAGTGTCATCAGCAAAGATTGAGATGCTACTTTCAATTCCCACTTCTAGATCATTAATAAACAAATTAAAAATCATTGGTCCCAGGACTGAACCCTGCGGGCACCCCACTTATAACCTTAGACTAATTTGAGACTTGAGTGTTGAGGCTCCTGCACACTTGTCATCACACTCATGCACATAAACATATACACTCACACACACATTCACACACCACACATCTACAACGGCAGCACAGCCGCGGTAAGATGTTGGTGAAAATGGCATTCCTTAAGGAATTACCGCAGGAAATTAAACGGGTGGTTCGGCCCATTTCTTCCTCTGGATGAATTTTTTTTGCCCTTTTGCACATCCATATTATCTAGGATTCGAGGGGTTTAACCCCCTATGAGAGGGGAAATAGCACGTTCTAATAATGACCCGCAGTTAAGATTTTATGGCCAAAAAAATCCTGATGGCTCCTAGGATATTTCTCTTGTGCCTTCAATCCGTCCTTGATGTCTACGGAGGCAGACATGACAGCAGCTGGCAGGGCTGCAGGACATAAACTCCACC
Source organism: Rhinophrynus dorsalis (assembly GCA_037306005.1). Taxonomy (NCBI): domain Eukaryota; kingdom Metazoa; phylum Chordata; class Amphibia; order Anura; family Rhinophrynidae; genus Rhinophrynus; species Rhinophrynus dorsalis. The sequence continues at coordinate 550,597,627 of CM074720.1, forward strand.
CACTGCGTATGATAATCTTAACCGTTTACGGACCAGATGGAATTGCAGCACATTGCTTAGTAATGCGTTGCCCAGCACTCTGGTTCTTAAAGGGAAAAGTCGGCTCAGACCCTGCTTCCATTTACTATACTGCAATAAATGTTCATGTCGCCCTTCATGGATAAATTGAAGGTAAAAGACCATTAGGATTTTTATGACAATAGTAACGTAAGTGTGGGGGGGTATCATTGCAGGTTTTAGTTCTCATTTAACCCTTTGAGTGCCAGAGAGGTATCCAACGCATTGCGTTGCAATGCGTTGGATACCTCTGTGGCACTCAAAGGGTTAATGTCTGGACGGTCTGTGTTATCTTTCATCCAACAGGTGCAATCGAATTAGACTTGAACCGATTTCCTCGAGGAGCGAAAACAGCAAAGCAGTGTTCAATAGACATGGTTGCGCCGGAAGTCGATCTGCCAATGGTCTCCATCTTCAAACAGAAGCGTGTGAAAGGATGGTGGCCATTTGTGGCCAGGAATGAAAACGACGAGCTCGAACTCACGGTAACATACAGGACATCTCTCTGTCAGTAACATATGGGCTTTTTAGAGTCTGTGTTGTTATGTATAACGGGGATTTTCATTTCAAAACAAATAAGGATTTTATAGAGGCCGAAGAGAAAAGACAAACAAAAGTGTAATATTCCTCAGAATAGAACAGAGGTTCTAACACTCCCCAGTTATAGTGGAACTGACGCGTTATAAGCATGGAGATGACTATAGAGAGCTTTTTTTTTTTAAGGAGAAGTAAACTTTTTTTTGTGAAATCGTTTACCTTATAGGGCTTTTCCTGCTGAGTAGGCAAAAAAAAAAAAAGATACTTCCCCCTGCTGGGAAATGTATCATTTAAAAGTTATTACAGCCAAATGGTATTTATTTTTTATATCATACTGTTAACAGCAACACCAACTAGTGTCCAAATATGTAAGCCCTGTCATCCATTTCTGGATCTCTACTGGCCACTCCCCTGGACTGGCAAGGGGTGGAGTAATACATTGAGAGGACACAGTACACTGGAGCCCTCTCTAGCATTCAAGGGGTTAAAAGCTCAGTTTAACCCCTTAAGGACAGCTGTCCCTTAAGGATGACTTTGATTCTTCCCATCACTGTCCTTAAGACAAAAAAAGTGTGACAGTCATAGCATGTCATGTGGTTTTTAAGGAGTTAAATCAACGGGAATTTTATTTGCCTCCCTCATAAGCATTGATTGTTTTCTGTAATAAATATGCGTCCCTGAACTATAGGCTGAAGACTATTAGAGTACAAGAGATACTTTTATTGGCTACGCGGCTTTAGAATTCAGACTTTCAAGGTGCGTTAGGTCAGTTCTTCAGGCACATTTAGAATCACGGTTAAATACAGAATACATGACAGGTTATACATTAATTCAAACTGATTTTACATTTAAAGCAGGACTCACTTCTCATAAAGTTATCTTTATTCAAATATTCGTCTCCAAAAAAAGCTTCAATCTGTGTTTTTTCTTGTTAAAGTGGCACTATCACCCCAAATAAAGTCCCCCCCCAATAATCCTATATAATAATTGGCTAGGATGTTTGTCACAATGCAGTCATGCGCATTGTCCGCCTTTGGGCAGTCTCTGCTGTGCATGATTGCATCGCATGAGCAAGGCGGCGCAAGACTGCATCGCATGGAGCAGTGAGGTAGCGGCCTCTTAACCCTTTGAGTGCCAGAGGGGTATGCAATGGATTGCAAGTCAATGCATTGCGTACCCCTCTGGCACTCATAGGGTTAACAATACCCAGACCTTGGCCGGTGTACACGGCCTTTTTCACTAGTAATACATATAGAGATAAACATAGAAATAGTACTATTATCCAGTGTAAGTCCAGCGTTATTAAGATATCCTGCTTCATCTGAGACTGATAGCCAGGCATCAGCGCAGACATCTTGTCTTAGAGACAGCTGCGTTCCTGTGCTGTCCGTCCCAGTCTCCTCTAGGAGGAGCTGCACTGTACCTTGAAGGAGCAGTAAACTTTTTTTATGAAAAAATATATTTTGTAGCGATTTTCCTATTGAGTAAAATAAGGGTACTCCCACTGCAGAGAGATTTATATTTCCAGAGTTATTACAGTTTAAACTCATGGTTTTTTTTTTACATTAGCAGTGCCCCCTAGTGGTCAAATTCTAATTAAATTTCCTGTTACATCCTAATGGAGAGGAAAGTCAGAAAAGTCAGAGACATACCGTTCTCCATAGAATGTGATAGAAACTGCTGAGTCACTTCCTGTCAGAACTATCAGGAAGTAAACACAGTAAGTTCACTTCCTGTCAGTGAGAACTATCAGGAAGTAATCACAGTAAATTAACTTCCTGTCAGAACTATCAGGAAGTAAACACAGTAAATCCACTTCCTGATTATTTAAACGGCTATAAATTTTGAATAAAACATCTGACAGTGATGGGAAGGACATTGTTTTATTCAGCAGGAAATGCTCTATAAAATATGTGTTTTCATAAATAAAAGTTTACTGCTCCTTTAAGTTAACAGGAAGGGACTGACGGTGCAGGCACGCAGATGCCTCTAAAGTGAAAAGTCTGCCCATCAGTCTCAGATCAACTAGATTTCTTAATAATGCTGTACTGGATAATAGTACTACTTCTAAGCTTATCACTATATGAATAATTATTGGGGGGACTTTATTTGGGGTGATCCGCTTTAAGTCTTTATGGTAACGGAGATATTAGAAGTTAAAGATATACCTGATGAAGTCACCGGTGGATCGTCACAGTACGGCTCAGTATCGAAAAGGCTGTCAGTCCCCTCCCTTCCTCGCATGTTGTGCTTTTTTCCCTCCTCCTTCAGAGACTCACAAATCAGTGTGCGCCAGGTCACATGAAGATTTGTGAGTCTCTAAAGGAGGACGGAACAAAGCACAACATGCGAGGAAGGGAGGGGACTGACAGCCTTTCGATACTGAGCTGTACCACTGCGATCTGCCAGTGACGTCATCAGTTATATCTTTAACTTCTAATATCTCCGTTACCATAAAGATTTAAAAAGAAAAAGAAAAAACAGACTGAATTCTTTATTGAAGACAAATATTTGAATAAAGATAAGTTTATGGGAGGTGAGCGTTCCACTTTAAATTCCAGCAAAAGTGAAATTCTTATCTCTCTTGTCAGTATTTTTATCTTAGGCTCCAACAGAAACATCTCCTGGTAGGTGGCTAAGTGGTGCGAAGATTTATATACCTTTTGATGTGTAAATAGCTCCAGAAAAGATGAATATATTTATAGACTTATCTATCTTTGCATATGGACATTCTAAGTATGCAGTAACATGTAAGAAGAGACCTAAGTTGTCTCGAAGGCTTGTATCCGAGAGCCACTTAGTTAGACAATAAAGTTATCCCGTTTAGTCTATCTGTCTCCTGACTTTTTTTTTATGGCTATCATAATAACATAGTTAAAGGGATAGTAATGTATTATTTTAACTTCAATTAATATTGTAGATATGAAAAAAAAATAAATCCATTGATTCCAGTCCGATCTCTCAAACTTGTATAGTTTGCGAGATATAAGAATCTAAAGTTTTCTCCCTCCCCTTTCATCAACGTCAGCATCTAGCTGACAGAAGCAGACCCTGGTCCCAGGACCATCCGGAGGCTCTTCAGCGCAGCCTGAAAATAAATACTTCATTGGAACGGTCTGCAAAGTGACGTTGATGAAAAGGGAGGGAGGAACTTTGGATATCCAACTATACAAGTTTCAGAGATCGGACTGGGACAAATGGATTTATATTTTTCATATCTACAATAGTAAATGAAGTTAAAATAATACATTACTATCCCCTTAATGTGACTGAAAAAAGATGAGTCCATCAAGTTCAGCCCATGCCATATCAACAGAAGAAGGCAAAAAACATTGAAGCCATTTCCAATTTAGCCCCAAGAGGGTAAAAAAATTCTTCCTGACTCCAAATGACAGTCGGATATTTCCCTGGATCAACATCCTATCTGCTTTAAAGCCAACTGTCATAATTCTCAATATTGTTCTGTGCTAGATTGGTATCCATTAACTTTTTTTGAAAACAGTTACAGTATCTGCAAACACAAAATGCTGAGACAAAGAATTCCATAGCTTTACCGCCCTTCCTGTAAAAAATCCCTGCCTATATTTTAGTTGAAAGCACCTTTCCTCTATCATGTTACCAACATTTAAAGAAATGTAGTTTGCATTGGGGCAGCCAATATTTGGCACTTTGTGTGTTGGGAACTACAGCTTTCGTTGTGATGATGTACGTTGTAATCCCAAACAGCTACAGTGCAAAAGTTGGGTGCTCTTTTGCTGCAGGAAGGCCCTAGGTTGCCCATACTTGTCTTAGACACTATGGAAGCCTCCAAGACATTGCTTCTCTGGCAACCAAAGGGCGAGTTTCTGTTACAGACAGTATATTTCCACTGTACATTAGTATCCACATTGTGTCTTTGTCCAGGGGAAAGTGGAAGCAGAACTTCACCTTCTAACAGCAGAGGAGGCAGAGAAATGTCCTGCAGGACTTGGACGTAATGAGCCAGATCCACTGGAAAAACCAAAGTAAGTGACCCCCTCCTCATCAAATTCTATAATAGAGGTATCAGAGTTTGGTCCTCAAGGGCCACAGACAGGCCAAGATAGAAGGATTTCCCTGCTCGAGCACAAGTGGATGAGTGAATAGGAATAACCTACCTGTGCTTAATCAGCATACTTGGGAATTTTCATGTTCCGAGCACCCGGAGGCTGTCTAAGGAATGGGGGTGGGACTATCCAAATGGTGCATCATAAAGTAGGTGGGGATTGATTGAGTAGGTAGGGATTGGGATGAGGGGAGGCGGAGTTTGTCCTTAAAATGGGCAGAGAATGGGAAGAACAGGGCACAGAGTGACCAGAACTGGCAGCGAAGTGGGCGGGGTTACAAGGGAACTCATTGAGGCCCGAGAATCAACCTCTGGCTGATATAATTAATCAGTGGCTCCACGGGTCAGATCTGGAGAATACCCAGATATGGTAATCAAAGAAACCCTTAAAGGGGAACTACCACCCGACACAATCTTTAGCTTCACTAAGTCCCAATCTGGCGACTAACTGCTTAGTAGCGCTAGTTGCCAGAATATTTACCTTATTTAATAGATTTCTGCTCTCTTCCCCGGCTGACAGGCAGGACGGAGCGCGGACATCTTGCCATTGTGATATCCACGCGCCTGCGCTGTCAGTCCCAGCCGGGTCTAGGAGGAGTTGCTAGGAGCCATTTGGCTCTGGCTGGGACTGACAGTGCAGGCGAGCGGACGTCACAATGGCAAGATGTCCGCGCTCCGTCCTGCCTTTAAGCCGGGGAAGAGAGCAGAAATCTATTAAATAAGGTAATTATTCTGGCAATTAGCGCTACTAAGCAGCTAGTCGCCAGATGGGGACTTAGTGAAGCTAAAGATTGTGTTGGGTGGTAGTTCCCCTTTGAAGGGTAATTATGACGTTTTTCTAACTCTCCTCTAATAGGGAACTATCCATGTGGTAGTTGCCTTTAAATCCTTGGGGGAGATGCACTAAGGCGTGATGAAGAGGAGATAAAGTGGAGATGACTTCTCAAGTGATGTCACTTCTCCAGTTCCTATGTTAGCCTACACTGTCAATGCACTAAGTTAGTGCATAGGCTCCATAGAATAACATAGGAACTGGAGTGGAGAAGTGATATCACTGAAGAAGTCATCTCCACTTTATCACCTCCCAGGACTTAAAGGGCAACTACCACATGGAGAGTCTGCAGCCCATGAGAACCAAACTTTAACACTCTTGCATTACAGTGTTACACAGCTTCACTTGGTGACCAAGATGATATAGCAGAGGAGGTGTACGACTTTGTCTCTCCCCAGATAAATAAAAGAGAATGAGTATTAGGCTTTACACACAAAAGTACAGAAACAAAACATACATAAACCAAATCCATCATACCGTACAAATACTGATACAAAATTACCATTGATCTTACCTTTTGAATGCTATAGAGGTCTCCAACGCATTGCATCCAAGGGGTTAATTATGTTAGAATACATATAATATGCAATTGGCTTTAACCCATAAGAACATTGAAATGGATATTTAGCTCAAAATGGGTATTTGGAAACTCCAGTATAACAGAGGACTCTTTACAATCAAAAGAAAAAAAATTGCATGAAATGTTTTTATTAGCATCAAAATAGTTTCATTTTGATTTTCAATGAGATATAATCGCAGTCCAAGCTACTTAAAGGGATAGAAATACTTGAAATAATTTTATTTTATATTGTAGACCTTAAAAAACAAATGAAAAATGATGTAAGTCTTATCTCCCAAACCTTTATGGTTTGGGAGATATTCACAAGTAAAATAAAGTAAAATTCCTTTTTCCTGGCTGTTTTAGTCAAGTCTGCCATCTAGTGGACAGATTTGGAATCCGGTCCGCAGATCAGCAGGCAGCTCTTTAGCAGTGCCGAGATTACGATCTTTAAAAAGAACTACTGCATTGGAACTGTCTACAAAGAGTGCCTGGCTTGCAAGCTCACATTGTAGACCATTCAAACGGAGAAATTCTTTTTTAAAGATCGTGATGTCGGCACTTCTGGAGAGCCACGGCCGGTCTGCGGACCGGATTCCAAATCTGAGAACTAGAACAGTGACATCACTCAGGGGGAAACTTTGCTTGTGAATATCTCCCAAACCATAAAGGTTTGGGAGATAAGACTTATATCATTTTTCATGTGTTTTTAAGGGCTACATTATAAAATACAATTATTTCCAAGTATTACTATCCCTTTATGAAAAGATAATGAAATTATCTTAAACGTGGTCACTGTTAAAAAAAAAAAAATGACTCTATTAATTCCTGTTTTAACTCCAAAAATTACCATTTAAAAGTATGTAAATATAAATAAATGAAAAGAAAGAAAAAATTAAAAACTATCTCGTAGACACTCAACATACCATCTCCATATTAATTAATGTACCTTTGATTAATCTCAAAATGTCGTATGATATATGTTTTTTATTAAAACATAACTTTTATTAAAATTGATGTGGTTAAACGAAAACAAATTTTGCTTTAATTTTTTTCATTTAACCACATACATTTTAATAAAAGTTTTGTTTTAATGAACAATATATATCATACGACATTTTAAGATTAACCCCTTAACGACCGGCGGTCCTGGGACGTTTCCGTCCCATAAGGACTGCATAGGACCACTTGGACGCGCCGGTACACGTGACCTGTCGCGTGTATCGACGCGTCACTATGGGGCCTGATAGAGATCGCTCTGATTTGGAGCGGTCAATTTCAGGCCCTATTTTTACTTACAGCGCTCCCGGTAGAGCGCTGTAAGTAAAAAGTATGTGACGTACTATGACTGTCATCGGTCCTTGAGTATTTCAAGGACCGTGACGGTCATAGTACGTCACATGTCGTTAAGGGGATAATCAAAGGTACATTAATTAATATGGAGATGGTATATTGAGCGCCTACGAAATAGTTTTTCTTTCTTTTTATTTAGTCAATTCAAATACTGTATGGCATCTCCCCTTGTCATTTCTTAAGCACGAGGATAATATGACCAATTACAGTTAGGGTGGTGCTTGATATTCTCTACATTTTTTTTGTTTATGTAAATATGAACTCTGTAGTTTCATGTGCATATCTTTGGTATATTCAATCATCACATAATAGATATCAAAAATATGTATAATGTCACATGGTTACTTATAATATAAAAACTGTAATGTTCATGTTTTGATTTCGAACCTACTGTTCTAAAAAAAAAATATCTCTAAAAGTGACTTTATATTTAGATTAGGATGTCCAAATAGCAATTTTTTAACATGGGGTCCAACGACATTTTAGTGGTACTTTTTAGACAGAACTTTTCATAAACCATAAAATCACTTTTGAAAACTGACAGTATCAGCGATGTTTTTTTCAGGACACAAGTGAATCATTATTTGTTTATAGAGAAGATATAGAAATGTGATTGTGATACTATATATATATAGCAATGGATATAAACAATGGCACACCAATATTAAAACAAATATTATTGTAAATAAGGTGCACGTCCCATAAAGATACATAAAGTATACTCAGCCTGGGCTGCAGTGAAGAAACGGCAAACTCTAGAATCAAGTTGAAAGTAGAAAATATTTAATCAAACATTCAGTTCCATATGCCCAAATGCTTTCGGTCCTCAACAGGGACCTTCAACAGGGTGATGATTTGTAACCTGCCTATTTCTTGTACTAGACAATATTCTGTACAGTGATATTTGAGAAATGAACAGTGTGGTACTTTATGCTGATTCATTCTGTTCCAGGACAAACTTACCGGTTACTGTTCTATTGTAAATGCCCCCAGACTATATGCTTAGCCTAGTGCCTAGATTAATTCATAAGCGGTAATATTGGTCCAACGCAGAAGCCAATTAGCATAAAATGCCAGACTGTGCCACCAACCAATAAAAGTTAATTTTTCAAAAACGCTTTATATTACAAACAACATGTTAGCTCAACATACAAGCAGGTTTTATTCCTCTTTAAAATAAAATTAACTCATCTTAAACTGACATGTCCACTCTCTTTAAATGCTAAAGACGTCTCCAATTTATTACGAATCAATGCGTTGGAGAGCTCTTGCGCATTTAAAGGATTAGATAGGTAAAGATGTAACAATTTAATGGTTGTTTGGAGACCGGGCAATTCAATGAAACACAGAGAAAGGTTTCTCAAGATCTGAAAAGTCTTGGTGGCTGATGTGTCTTGAGATGTATGGTGATACTATCTATTCAATATGAGTTGAAAGTGAATATTTTTTTAACCAAATCGCTTTCAAATTCACCTAAATTATATTAAAGGAGCAGGGCCCCACACATAGTTTTTTTTTTTAGAAAACTGAGAAATGCAATTGTCCAACTGTAGACAACAACAGAGTAATGACTACTGTATGGAGTAATTCAGCTTAAGTTAAGTCCTACTGTTTAACAAATTAGGAGCCATGTATCCCTAGGTTAACGTTCTCATTTAATGGGAATATTTATTGATTTGATTTAGAAAGTGTTTTACCAAGAAGAATCCTTTGAGATTTCGCTCATTTTCAAGTCTGTCCTGTAGAGATTTTACAATAATGAGTTACACATTTATATGTAAACAGAAACAAAAATAAATAAAAAATAACACATTAAATATTAAAGGGATAGTAATGTATCAAAATAAAAGCCACTCCAATTAATCTTCGTAGCATTTGGGCCATGGAGAGTGTTATATCAATACTGTCAGAGTTGTAGTACAAGAGTAATTGAGTGATAAAGTATCCCCCTCCCGCCCCTTTTACCTAGTGTAAGCTGCCTCCCCTCAGATGTGGAATCTGTTCTCTTGACCAAACAGGTCACAGCAAGGGACAATCTTCTTAATGTGATCATAAGGAAAACCCTGTCCCCTTGACAGGTTTTTCAGGTTTTTCCTTATGATCACTGATGCGATCCATTTGGACAGTCTTGCTGCTCTGAAGTCAGCAGTGTTACATCAGTAAAAGTTGTACTACAACTCTGACAGTACTGAAATAACACTCTCCATGGCTCAAATACTATGATGATTAATTAGAGCTGCTTTTATTATGAAACATTACTATCCCTTTAAATAGTTATATATTATTTTTTAAATAAAAAGACGCAGTTATTTTTAGGGATTTTAAACTTGGAGAAGACATGATTTTTTGGGGTAGGTAATTCCAGGCTGTCGGAGCTGTGTAGGAAAAGGCAGATCAACTAGCTTCTTTCTTGTAGTTTGTAAAAAAGTTATTTTTCCCCCATTTGATCTCTCCCAGTGGATTCTCTTTCTGTGTTTCTCTCTCCTGTCTTACTGTCTGTCTGACTTGCTCCTATTCACCATATCTGCACCAGTCGTCCAGATACAAGCTTCCTTTGGTTCCTGAACCCCCTGAAATCCATTCGCTACTTCATCTGGCACACTTACCGTTGGCTGATCTTGAAAATCCTCCTTCTCATTCTCCTGCTCCTCATGGTGGGCCTTTTCCTTTACTCTATGCCTGGATACATGGTAAAGAAGATCCTGGGAGCGTGAGGGCTTTCTACCCTTAATGGTATTGTCCCTTTCCTCCTCTGACTTCTATTTCACTTCTTTTACACTAACATTCCTGCTTCTTACAGTGACACCAGTGGTCAGTGCATGGAACTTCAGGTGAATGCGCAGCTATCATAGTCCCACTACTTTAAAGGAACATTTACACCAACAAATATATATTTAAAGGGATAGTAATACTTCGTTTTAACTTTATTTTATTTTGTAGGCATTAAAAAAACATGAAGAATGATATAAGTCTTATCTCTCAAACCTTTATGGTTTAAGAGATATTCACAAAGTTTCCCTTCCCTGTTCAACCAGATCAGAAGGGAGATGCCCAGGTAGACTGCAGAGAGGGACAATCTTCAATTAAGATAAGGGAAAAAGCTGAAAAACTTGTCAAGGGGGGAAGGGCTTTCATTGTTTTCATACAAAGAAAATTGTCCCCTTCTGTTATCTGTGCTGTCATACAACCAGACTCACATTTGAGAAGAGATGGTTTACACTAGGTAAAAGGGGCGGGAGGGGAACTTTGCTTGTGAATATCTCTCAAACTATAAAGGTTTGAGAGATAAGACTTATATCATTCTTCATGTTTTTTTAATGCCTACAAAATAAAATAAAGTTAAAACGAAGTATTACTATCCCTTTAAAGGAAAAGCATCGTATATAATAATTCGCTAAAACGTGTGTAACGACGCAGTCATGCGCAGTAGAGACTGCCCGTGACGAGGCTGATACAGAGCGAGACGCTCTGAAGGAGCGTCCAGCTCTGTATCAGCGGTGGCGCGGGCAGTCTCTACCGTGCATGACTGCCCCGCAACCGGCTGACTGTGGCCCATGTAACGACTCTTCAATTAGTCATGTAATATGGGACAAAGGCTCAGAGGGAGAAGCAAAATGTTGATCATTGAGTGTAATACATTAACCTCTTGAATAACAGAGGGGTATGTATTGCACATTTAAACTCCCAGGATAGCCTTTGCTCTTGATAAAGTTTGTCCTGGGAGCCTAAACCTTGAGCTAATAAAACCTTCTCAACTTTTGTAAAGAGAGGAGTGCCTGCATTATTTCCACAAACTGCTCAGCATTGAAATTGCAACACCGGGAAGCTGATGCAGGATTTCGCAAGAAATCAAGAATATTTTGGAGTGATAACATGAGAAACACACGATTAACATTTGCAATAAAAATGTATTATACATGAAAGAAAGTTTTATTCAGTCGTGAGTATACGCACCTCAGGAGGAGATTCTGGTGGCTAGATGATCAGGCTAACAGTCAATAATGTAGTCAATAATGTCTCTGTTAGTCCATGCAGCATCAAATTGGACATGCCACTCATGCAGGGTATACGTAGAAGGTGGTGGTGACCTATAAGGTCCCTTCTGCTCGATGGGGGACAGGACTGGGCAATGCTTGGGTAATGGCAGTGTGTCCACAGATATTGTGCATTAGAACATATGCAATCAAGGGATGGACGCTGTCTTCTTGCAGTAGACTGCCAGGAATGTTCTGGAGAAATGGTCTTACAACAAGTTGTACAATCAAGTGTACATACTGACGGCCTGTGGGAGTGCCTGTAGTACGTACTAGGTGTACATGCATCATGCTGCCCCACACCATTACAGTTGGAGGTAGCCCATGGTGATGTTGGACGATAGACACTCCTGAGTATCATAGATCCTCACCCCTCTAGATCTTTGCTCAGCAATCATGATATTGTACACAGAACCAGGACTCAGTGTCTAGCACAAACCTTCATTTCTGCCACCAGTAGCCCTGAGTTTGGTACCATTTCTGTGACAGGTGTTGCTCGATGACCATAGTAGTAGAAATTGGAGTGGTCATCTCACCAGACACCAGCAAAATCCAAGTTATGTCAAATGATTTGGATCAACACAGTTGTACCAGTGGCTCCTTGGAGATCACATTGGAGGGTGCTTGCTGTAGTAAAAGGGTCACACAATTATATTCTCCAGAGCTGGCAATCATCATGAGCTGTGGGCTGGTATTGCGAGCCAATCTCTGGCCACAGACTGCTTTGGTGTTCTAGAAACCAATGGAACCAACATAACTCCACAGTTCTGACATCATGGCCAACTTGTGCAGCATCCTGTCCCTCTCATATTTATTCGATGACAGTTTTGATAATGTCATTATACCATAGGCATATCATGAAGAATCCCAACAAAAGTAAATGTTTTCACCAGTACAGCCAGTTTGCCCATGTAACCCATCACTGTGGATCTAAAATAATTTGCATAGCTCAGACAGCCTGTTACTTGGTGCAATGTGCAATTCTGCAACTTCTCCTTCCAGGAGTTGCAATTTCATTGTTGAGCAGTGTATATGGATAGATGATATGATGACACTGTTGCTGAAGACGTTTGTCACTGACAACAGCCCTCCATAGTTCGCTATAGCAACAGTCCAACCTTCATGACTAAAGAGATTAACAATAATCAATCAGAAGGCGCTAGATCAAAATTCAGTTTTCATAGTATTAGATAGAACTAAAATAGAATTAAAGGTCACAGATTGGGTTGCCTTGTGGCCGTGGCTTCAAAAAGAGTCCAATCTCTACCTCAGTCTAGATACTGCGTGTAAACCAGTATGAAGACGTTGCTGACTTAATACCGCCAAAAGGAGCCCTATAAAAAATACAAATATATAGACACACAGTATCTATTTGATGTCCTTTTATGTTACTACTAGTTGAAGAGCCCGTTACACGGGCCACAGTGCCCCTGCCAGCCGGTCGCTCCTTCGGAGCGCCCAGCTCTGTATCAGCCGTGGCGCGGGCAGTCTCTACTGCGCATGACTACAGCACGAGCAGCAGTCTCTACTGCGCATGACTGCATCGTTACATATGTTTTAGCAAATTATTATATAGGAGGATGTTGAGTCCAGGGGCAGATTGTCCTATCGGGGGATCGGGCATCACCCGGTGGGCCGCCCAGTCATGGACCGGTAGGGAGATCATATGATCTCACCTCTCCAGTCCACAGCTCTTTAAATGTGAGAGACGACTCAGTCACCTGGGCAGCAGTGAAGAGACCGGGTCCTGTGCTGTGTAACTGTCCCGCCCCCAAGGCTGACTTAGCTGTCCCTGCTCTGCCTGCAGTGTGTGTCCTATGCAGTACATGGTTAGCAAGCAGAGCTTCTGAGTCCCAAATGCCTAGCAGTTTAAATTGGTATGATTTAATTTTTCCTAACTAACTGTACACATTGGTGGAGCTTTAGGGAAGTATAAATTATCAGTTATTAACCCCTTGCATTCTAGAGAGGATTACAGCAATATTCTGTTATTAACCGATTGGATTCCTCATATGTGCAGTACCTCACTGATTAACCCCTTGCATGCTAGAGAGGCATAATTCATCAGTAACTGACCCCTTGTATGCCACAAAGGTGAATAAAAGTGTTAGTTATTGATGAATTATGCCTTTTTAGCACACAAAGGGTTACTCATTGAGGTACACATTCCTGTGCAATGTGTTGTGCACCTATGAGACATTCAATGGGTTAATGGCAGAACACATTACTGTATACCTCTCTGGCATGCAAGGGGTTTATAACTGATAATTTATTGCATACAGTGGGTTAAGGGGTTATGCATCTTTAGCAAAGTGATGTGTGTGTGGGGGGAGTAATAGGCTGGAGAAGGAGGACAGAGTGGGGAAAAATATTTAACCCTCTGAGTGCCAGAGGAGTGCACTGCGCATTGCTGAGCAATGCACTGTGTAACCCCCCACACACACCACGGCACTTGAGGAATTTTATTATATGTATACAGATTAATATACCAGCTAGTGGGCCGGTTAAATAAAAAAATCCCCCGGGTTGGTACTGCACCACAATCCGCCCCTGGTTGAGTCATCTCGAAAGATACACTGTGTCTATATATTTGTGTTTTTATAGGGCTCCTTTTGGGGGTATTAAGTCAGTGCTGGTTTTATATTAGTTTATATGCAGTCCAACCCCAATATAACATACCACACAAGTACTGCCCCCCAAAAATGCACTTAAAGCTGTAAAATCTTGTGAATGAAGTATCTCCTATCAGTACCCTTGTATAACTCAGTATATATGTTTTTCATAGTATGCAATACTTTCCAATGAAATATCAACACAAACAAAATGGGGGAGTGTTTATGTTATAATTTAATTAAGAAAAACTATTACAAATCAGTTATTGTCCAAATGGCTTCTCACAAAGTCCGAGATTCAATTCCAGCCTGAAATACTTGCTGACTCGGTAAATAGCCATTTAGCAGATAATTCCAGCTGGTCAATTCTGCAATCACATTCTGGTTCGAGGGTCAGAACTGGAATCGCGAATTGTGGGCTTTTTCACTAATAAACACCCCTGTGGAGTCCTTTAGTAAGGCACCTACAAAACACAGGTGTGAGTCGTGTTTTAAAAACCACAGTCAAGCGATTGAACGTCAGTGAAAACACTCACACTTTCGCAAGATGATTTGATAAGGGGACCAAAGCCTCCATATCAATTCATACAAATCTCAAGAAAAGATTTAGGAGGTTTAGACTTCAGCAGAGGAAGGGTTTTTTTACAGTAAGGTCTGATAAATTGTGGAATTTATTGCCCAAGGAGGTGGTTATGGCAGATACAATGGATACGTTTAAGAGAAGTTTAGATACATTTCTTTCAAAATGGAACACACAGGGTTATACTATATATTAGTAGGCAAATCAGGGAGGTCTGATAAAGATTAATTTATTTGGCAGCAGGAAAGCTATAACATTCTCAGTTACTGGGGTTTGAGGAGAAGGTTGAACTTGATGGACTTGTGTCTTTATTCAACCTAATTTACTATGTTACTCCGCAACTTCCCAAACACTATCAGCACTAAAATTAGAGTTAGGGTTGGTAATGTTTGAATGGTGGTGGGTTTGTGACCGTGAGACTAGCTCATAGTCAACAACTGACACTGTGTCAAAAATTGATCATTAGCTAGCTTCATTTGATGCTCCCACTTCTCACACTATTTAACCCTTTGAGTGCCAGAGGGGTACGCAACTCATTGCTTTGCATTGTGTTGTGTACCCCTCTGGCACTCAAAGGGTTAACATGAGTTGTGGGAATAGGAAATTGTGATGAACGTTAGTCTGCAAGTCTGATTTGTGCAGGTTACAATTATTGCTGATCCAACAGGGCAGCTAATAGAAAGCCTCTGGAGTATGTGTTCCAAACGACACTTCTTTTAGCCCTAATGGCGGTTTGCACGGTCCTAATAGAATTGTGCCCCTGATCTGTTCCAGATGGAGAGAAGCGAGGGGGTAATGTTATTATTATATATTTAGGGCCACCTTGGCTGAAACACATTGATTGCAATGAGTTTCCAGCCAATCCAGCAAGGAGGAGTTAATTCTGGACCTGGTTAGGCTAGTGTGGGGTGCAGGGTTGGTGGGGCAGTGTACATTTATTTTTTTGGGCAGTTAACTTTGCCAATGTTAGTTTACAAATTGCAAGTCGCAAATGGGATGGGGAAGTAGGAAAAAGGCTAGAAAAAAGCCTTTTTCCTACTCTTTTGCCACCCGAATTTCCATTTTGATGGAACGTAATCTCGCCTATATTAGGTGGTCACCCAGTCCCCAGTTGCATTTGAACCGATGCATGATATTCTTGCCTCCTCAGTGTGTTTATAGGAAGGGAAGACATGTCTTGTTCACAGAGCATCGTAGCTATGGTGGCCACTGCAGCTCGCTACAATACTCTCCCACAAAGAACTAGAGATCAGACAATGATAACAGATAGGCAGCGCTGCATGTCTCTGATTTCTCAAATGGGTCCGCTCTCAGCTCCTCTCCCATCTTGGGGGTCATGCACTAAGCAGTGATAAAGAGGTGATAAAGTGGAGATAACTTCTCCAGTGATATCACCTCTCTGGTTCCTATGTTATTCTATAGATCCAATGCACTAAGATCTCTCCAAAGTTGGAGATCTTAGTGCATAGGCTACATAGAATAACATAAGAACCATAGAAGTAATATCACTGGAGAAGTTCTCTCTGCTTTTTCACCTCTTGTCTTTATCACACCTTAGTGCATCTCCCCGCTGATGGTAATGACACTCACCGATTCACACAACTGGTGTTCCAAATAAAGCACCGACACTGGTACATAAGCTTGTGGGAGGAGCTAGAACACTTCTGATTGAATGTCTATGATCAGGGTCAAAATGCATACCCGCCTACATCAGGGCTGCCCCCAGGGGAACAGCTATACCCATAGGCCTCTATAAACAGCTGCCCTGAAGAATCAGTAAAGTGTTATTATATGAAAACACAGATATTGTAGGACTTCTCCCAATCAGTAAAGTGTTATGAGAAAACACAGATATTGTAGGACTTTTCCTGGTGAGTACAACAAAGGTACTTGGCAAATGCTTTGTTTAAACGTTATTACAGTCCAAACTGTCAAAAACAGGCAGCTCTGTTACACACAGTATATGGGGAACTGAAGAGAATGACTCGCCTCTCCCTTTTAATGAAATGTAATAACTGCCTGAACACCAGGTGAAAAGGGACAGAATTATCAGCATTCAGTCAGTATCTGGGAAATGTATTCATGGAAAAATTAACAGTCAATAGAATATTAAATGGGAACTTACATTAAAGGCTCCTATATTGTATAACAGAGGGTCTTACCTAGCTACATGTCCATTATACAGCAGAGTGTGTGTGTGTATGGTGTGTGTGTGTGTGTGTATGGTGTGTGTGTGTGTGTATGGTGTGTGTGTATATATATATGGTGTTTGTGTGTGTGTGTGTGTGTGTGTGTGTGTGTGTGTGTGTGTATATACGGTGTATGGTGCGTGTGTGTGTGTGTGTGTATGGCGTGTTTGTGTGTGTGTATGGTGTATGTGTGTATGGTGTGTGTGTGTGTGTATGTATGGTGTGTGTGTGTGTGTGTGTGTATATGGTGTATGATGTGTGTGTGTGTATGGTGTGTGTGTATGTTGTGTTTGTGTGTATGGTGTATGTGTGTATGGTGTGTGTGTATATGTATGGTGTGTGTGTATATGGTGTATGATGTGTGTGTGTGTGTGTGTGTGTATATGGTGTGTGTATGGTGTGTTTGTGTGTGTGTGTGTGTATATGGTGTGTGTATGGTGTGTTTGTGTGTGTGTATGGTGTATGTGTGTATGGTGTGTGTGTGTGTATATGTATGGTGTGTGTGTGTGTGTATATGGTGTATGATGTGTGTGTGTGTGTGTGTGTGTGTATGGTGTGTTTGTGTGTGTGTGTGTGTGTATGGTGTATGTGTGTATGGTGTGTGTATATGTATGGTGTGTGTGTATGGTGTATGATGTGTGTGTGTGTGTATATGGTGTGTGTGTGTATGGTGTGTTTGTGTGTGTGTGTGTATGGTGTGTGTGTTAAGAAAGTTTGATTAATACACAATAAGTATAACAGCAATGGTCAACGTTTCGGTCCTACAACAGGACCTTTCTCAAGGTCTTGTTTTTGTACTTATTGTCTATTAAATAAACTTTCTTAACAAGTCCCACTGGTGCTGCCTCCCATCATTTTGTGTATACCTTAACCCTTGGAGACCTGTGCAACTGGGCCTGTAATCAATGCAGAGTGAGTGCTTCCAACCACCTCCTTTGATGTATATGTATGTGTGTATGTGTTTTGGAGACACACTAGTGTTAAAGTACTGATCAGAGACGCTCAACATGGAATGAGCCTGCCATAAAATTGAGCAGGCTGTATAGGAATGGTGTCCTACCCAGGGTCCAGTCTCTATAGGAATGGTGTCCTACCCAGGGTCCAGTCTCTATAGGAATGGTGTCCTACCCAGGGTCCAGTCTCTTTAGGAGTGGTGTCCTCCCCAGGGTGCAGTCTCTATAGGAGTGGTGTCCTACCCAGGGTGCAGTCTCTATAGGAGTGGTGTCCTACCCAGGGTCCAGTCTCTATAGGAATGGTGTCCTACCCAGGGTCCAGTCTCTATAGGAATGGTGTCCTACCCAGGGTCCAGTCTCTATTGGAGTGGTATCCTACCCAGGGTGCAGTCTCTATAGGAGCGGTATCCTACCCAGGGTGCAGTCTCTATAGGAATGGTGTCCTACGCGTGGTCCAGTTTCTATAGGAATGGTGTCCTACCCAGGGTGCAGTCTCTATAGGAATGATGTCCTACCCAGGGTGCAGTCTCTATAGGAATGGTGTCCTACCCAGGGTGCAGTCTCTATAGGAATGGTATCCTACCCAGGGTGCAGTCTCTATAGGAGTGGTGTCCTACCCAGGGTGCAGTCTCTATAGGAATGGTGTCCTACCCAGGGTGCAGTCTCTATAGGAGTGGTAACCTACCCAGGGTGCAGTCTCTATAGGAGTGGTGTCCTACCCAGGATGCAGTCTCTATAGGAGTGGTATCCTACCCAGGGTGCAGTCTCTATAGGAGTGGTGTCCTACCCAGGGTGCAGTCTCTATAGGAGTGGTATCCTACCCAGGGTGCAGTCTCTATAGGAGTAGTGTCCTACCCAGGGTGCAGTCTCTATAGGAATGGTGTCCTACCCAGGGTGCAGTCTCTATAGGAATGGTGTCCTACCCAGGGTGCAGTCTCTATAGGAGTGGTATCCTACCCAGGGTGCAGTCTCTATAGGAATGGTATCCTACCCAGGGTGCAGTCTCTATAGGAGTGGTGTCCTACCCAGGGTGCAGTCTCTATAGGAGTGGTGTCCTACCCAGGGTGCAGTCTCTATAGGAGTGGTGTCCTACCCAGGGTGCAGTCTCTATAGGAGTGGTATCCTACCCAGGGTGCAGTCTCTATAGGAATGGTATCCTACCCAGGGTGCAGTCTCTATAGGAGTGGTGTCCTACCCAGGGTGCAGTCTCTATAGGAGTGGTGTCCTACCCAGGGTGCAGTCTCTATAGGAATGGTGTCCTACCCAGGGTGCAGTCTCTATAGGAATGGTGTCCTACCCAGGGCGCAGTCTCTATAGGAGTGGTGTCCTACCCAGGGTGCAGTCTCTATAGGAATGGTGTCCTACCCAGGGCGCAGTCTCTATAGGAATGGTGTCATACCCAGGGTGCAGTCTCTATAGGAGTGGTGTCCTACCCAGGGTGCAGTCTCTATAGGAATGGTGTCCTACCCAGGGTGCAGTCTCTATAGGAGTGGTGTCCTACCCAGGGAGCAGTCTCTATAGGAGTGGTGTCCTACCCAGGGCGCAGTCTCTATAGGAGTGGTGTCCTACCCAGGGTGCAGTCTCTATAGGAATGGTGTCCTACCCAGGGTGCAGTCTCTATAGGAGTGGTGTCCTACCCAGGGTGCAGTCTCTATAGGAGTGGTGTCCTACCCAGGGTGCAGTCTTTTAGCTCACTAGTGCCTTACACAGAGAGGAAATATCCTAAAGCACATCATACTGCTTTACTTTGGAAATGTCGCATGAATAAGAGCATACAACATTTCAGCACTATAAGTAAGTCGCCAGCTTCTAGAGCGCCATGTTATAATCTCTCAGGACTCAAATGGGTGAGATTTTTATGGCGCTTCGTAAAACCTCGCCACCAACTGCAAAAATTAAATCTCACATTAACTAATAGGGCCAGCTCCCACACTGCCATATTACTACCGCAATGAATGTTTTAACCTTTTGACAGCCGGAGTGTAAGCTATACGGCATGCAGTCCAACCCGCACTCCGGCTGTCGCTCCTGGACAATGACTCTGGCTGTTGCTCCTGGGCAATGACTCCAGCTATCTCTCCTGGGCAATGACTCCGGCTGTCTCTCCTGGGCAATGACTCCGGCTGTCGCTCCTGGGCAATGACTCCAGCTGTCTCTCCTGGGCAATGACTCCGGCTGTCTCTCCTGGGCAATGACTCCGGCTGTCTCTCCTGGGCAATGACTCCAGCTGTCTCTCCTGGGCAATGACTCCGGCTGTCTCTCCTGGGCAATGAAAGGAGTGGGGTGGGAGTACTTCACAATGTTCTTTCACCCTTTGAGTGCCAGAGGCATTGCGCTGACTACAGTTTTACATAGAATGTGATACTAACAGCTCTAGTTATTATGTTACATTCTATGGGAGAGGTGAGTCACTGACTACAGTTCTACATAAAATGTGATAGTAGCAGTTCCACCATTTTTTTTGTCAATGAACTGTAATGACTTTTGAATAAAGCGGTTTCTAGCAGTAGGAGTATGCTTGTTCTGTTCAGCAAGAAACCCCCCTAGTGAGTCAGATAGTTCAAAGGAGGAATAGGAGTCCGAAAAAAGACCCCCAGTGACCCCTCACTAGTCCCGTAAGTACAGACTTAACCCTTTGAGTGCCATGAGTTGTATACCTATCTGGCATTCAAACGGTTAACCTGAAGGATGACGTCTCTGGTTGAGTTTCCTGCCCTGCTCGGTGCAGGTCCCCATGGCTCCTCTCTGTCAGGCTTGAAAGCCCAGCACAGCAGGCGACCCACAAGCTTGTGTCTGAGAGCGCGACGCACTTCCAGGCTGCGTTCCGCCCCGCGCTTCACTTTCCTGACCTCCAAATGGCTGACAGGAGCTGCTTTTGGGGTGGCACAGGGCAGCCTAGAGCTTTATACAGAGTCTGGCACTCAGAGGGTTAAGCCTTCCGAATACCAGAGGTTATGTGTGTGCTATTCATTGCACACACGTCTGGCACTCAAAGGGTTAAGTAGCACTTGGTCCTTGTGTAAATTGAACACGTTACTAAGCACAATCTTTGTAAAACATGAAGATTGTCCTTTATCTGAATCCCTAACCCCTTGAGCGCCAAAGGGGTGTAGTGGACACCCCTCTGGCACTCAAAAGGTTAAAAGAGAACTACCACCCCACCTAATGTTTCCCCCGAAGAATTACCCATCTGGTGACTAGCTGATTAATAGTGCCAGTCACCAGAATTATTACCTCGTTATAGAGAATTCCTACTGCTCCCGGGACCGACAGCAAGAAAACAGCGCAGACATCTTACTATAGTGACGTCTGTACGCCCGCGCTGTCAGTCCCTTCTGGTACCATATGGACCTAGCAACGCCTCCTAGAGCAGACTGGGAATGACAGTGCAGGCGCGCAGACGTCATTATGCAAAGATGTCTGTGCTGTTTCCTGGCCGTCAGTCCCAGAGCAGTATAGAATTCTCAGTAACGCAGTAATAATTCTGGTGACTAGCACTATTGATCAGCTAGTCACCAGATGGGTAATTCTTCGGAGGAAACTCTAGGTGGGGTGATAGTTCCACTTTAAGGTATTATTAGCAGTCTGAATACAACTCCCTTCCCTATAAACAATAGAATATCTGAAAAAAAAACTTACACTTTGGTGACAAATGAGATTGTTTTTTAAAGGAAAATGAACACCTCCTAATAATCCTCCCCACTTCACCATGGTCAGAAAATCCTAATGTCCCCACTGTGAATTTTTGCCCATTTGCCTTTATTCTAGAGATAACATCTCCATTCAGTCCTGAAAGTCTTATCCATGGAGGCGGCCATAACCGTCACTGGCAGTATTTCTTTTACAACCCTTTCAGTGCCCCAATGCGGTGCGTACCCCTCTGGCACTCAAAGGGTAAACTGAAGCATCCAAAGTTCATGAGCCTAATTAACCATTTAATAACCAGAGGGAAGACCAAGTCGATGCAAATCAATGCATTGCGCACCTTTTTGGTCTTTAATAGGTTAGTATTACCATGCGGCGTGGGAAGCGTGACCAAGTTTCCATTCTGCCATTCAGGGTCACTGCGAAGACCAGAGCAGCAGAATGCTTGTCCTCCGCTCTAGGGCAGCTATGTAGGAGGGGTCACTGGACATCAGTGGACATCAGTGTGCAACCTGATCTTTCTGTGGCGCACCACAGAGTTCTAGAGGGAGAACTGTCCATTGATTGCTGGGACACAATGAGTTGTCTGTGGTGGGCTGCATGATAATGTACATCACGCCCAAAGTCTTAAAGGGATAGTAATACTTCGTTTTAACTTTATTTGATTTTGTAGGCATTAAAAAAACATGAAGAGAGATATTCACAAGATAAGTTTCCCCCTCCCGCCCCTTTTACCTAGTGTAAGCCATCTCTTCTCAGATGTGGAATGCAGTCCATAGACCAGACAGATAACAGCAGGGGACAATCTTCTTCCTATGAGAACAATGAAAGCCCTCCCGCCCCTTTTACCTAGTGTAAGACATCTCTTCTCAGATGTGGAATCCAGTCCATAGACCAGACAGATAACAGAAGGGGACAATATTCTTCCTATGAGAACAATGAAAGCCCTGCCCCCTTGACAAGGTTTTTCCCTTATCTTAATTGAAGATTGTCCCTCTCTGCAATCTACCTGGGCACCTCCCTTCTGATCTGGCTGAGCAGTGTTACATCAGTAAAAGGAGCGGGAGGTGGATACTTTATCATTCAATTACTCTTGAATTACAACTCTGACAGAACTGAAATAACACTCGCCATGGCCCAAATACTATGAAGATTAATTAGAGCTGCTTTTATTATGAAACATTACTATCCCTTTAAACTAGCTTTACACTACAACAAAATTGCTCTGCAGCTCCTGTTTGCTATCAGAATCAAGGCCCAGTTTTCTCTCTCTAGAGATTTGAGCTCTGTCTGGAAGCCATTTTCTTGTAGCCCAGAAGAAGCATCACTTCCTATCACAGTAGACAATGGGCGGCTCTCATTCTAGTGTTCAGAATTCTGTGCTCTGGCGTCTTCATTCCAGAACTTTGTATTGTCCCTGAAGGGGGCTGCCCTGAACATGGGACACACAATTAAAACCCAGGACTGTCAAGGGCAATCTGGGACACATGGTCACCCTAGCAGTGGGTGGAGTTTGAGTCCCTTGGTCCTGCTACCAACTGTCATGTCGTGACATCCAGGACTGATTGACGATGTTACCTCTTGAACAAAGGTGCAAGGGCAAAAATTCATAGAGCTATTACGATTTTCTAGCCATGGCAAGGTAACTGGAGGTTATTAAATGGTGTTACGTCTATTTTAAACAAATCTGATTTCTTTTTTACTATAGAAAGTGGAATTCAATATCTGATTAATGTAGCATGTAAATTGCCTGCTGTCTAATAACTAACAACACTAATGACTCATTACTGAACATTATAATTATATAATAATAATAATAACTACTAACACTAATATAATTCTTTTCTCCCCACTCTCCATCCATCCGCTATCTCTTTATTGCACGCTGCCTCGGACAGTCGGCCCGACACCTCTTTCATCTGGTTCCTCAACCCGCTTAAGTCCATCAAGTACCTCATCTGTAACCGGTACAAGTGGCTCATCATTAAGATTGTCCTGGCGTTGTTGCTGCTAGCTATGGTGGCGCTCTTCCTCTACAGCATGCCTGGATACATGGTTAAGAAGCTATTGGGAGCATAAGGAGATGTCAGTGGAAACGGACTGTCCATTGGTTGTTCTCCTACAAACGTTTTGTCTTTTTTTCATCTCAAACTGTGAAATTTCATGATGGGTTTAGTAAGCACATCTTGTTTTGTGTGAATTTTGTCTTTTTCTAACGAAGAATTTTCAAGAGAGAAATTCAACAGTTTCGATGGGAAGTCGGCAGATAGCCAAAATGATGCATGCAAAGTGGATTCTTCCATAGGTGTAACTTCTATTTTTTAATAGATAACCAACCGAAGTGAATATTTTTTAGGAAATTTGACTTTTATGAGCCAGGGGGTAGTCATTGTTTAAAGTACAGCTATTGAATACTCTCATCATCCCCTGCCCTTGACTGTTTGGGGATGATGGGAGAGATAGTCCCCAATATTTTGAGCCCACCCCCTAACTTAAAATATTCTCCCTGGGATAGAACTATAATGTACTGAGCCCTGGGGTCGTTGGGCCTGCCTTAGCTCCAGGTCCCTGTAGGTACGCCCCAAAACTGGAGGCCCAACAGTTCACTGCACTTGCTATAAGCACTACTTTTTAAAATAATATCTATAGATAATTTATTTGCTTTAGAAACTCCTAACCTCAAGTAGCTGTGAATGCACATATTTGCATATTACAATCCACACCAGTTTGCACGTCAGCGGAAATTCCATTGCGTACTCTGCTTAACCCTTTGAGTACCGGAGGATCTGACACCTTCATTTCAAGTTTGGTACTTCATTTAACACTACCTATAGATCATGTTAGCCAAAAGATCAGCAAGTGTATAGTTTAGTAGATACTTAGATACGTTAGTGCAGCACCATATGTTAATTGAGGTCTGTGTTGTACTGAAAGCTTAATTAGCATTAATTAGAATACAATGCTGCACTCAGATCCATATTTCCTAAACTATGTATCTGATAGCCTTTTGGCTACCATGGTCATACGTGGAAAATTTTCAGAAAAAAATCCAAGATCCAGAAACTCAGTTTCTTTATATGTAAAGGTAAACTTTTTTAATGAAGATCTATATGTTATAGAGTTTTTCCTGCTGAGTAAAACAAGGGCACTTTCACTGCTGTGAGTTGTTTTATTCTAAAGTTATAACCGTTCAAATAATCAGGAAGTGAATTACAGTGTAATTACTTCCTGAAAGTTCTGACGGAAGTGATTTGGTTTCTATTACATTCTATGGAGAACTGTTTGTCAGTGACCTCCTCTCCATTAATATGTAACAGAATAAATCACTGGAATTTGGCCACTAGAGGGCACTGTTAATGTAAAAAAAGCAAGGGTTTAAACAGTAATAACTGTGGGAGTACCCTTATTTTACTCAACCGGAAACAGCAATATATTTATAAATATATCTCATAAAAAAGTTTACTGCTCCTTTAATTGCCAGATCTCCTGGGATAGAGGCTCAGTGAGTTCTCTTCTAACTCCTCCCACTTCACTACCAGTTTCGTTAATTCTCCTCCCTCTTCTTCCCACTATCCACCCATTTTCAGGGTAAACCCCACCTCTCAATCCCACCCAGCCCAATCAAGTCCCGCCTACTTCCTGACGTTAATCACATCACTCCCACTCCCAAACCTTAATGGATCTGTGAACACCTGGGACAGTAACATGATAGATCAACACTTTTGAATGATGTTTTCTAATATGCAATCTTGAATTTAAGGTGACGTATCCACTTTAAAACGGATCAAATTTGACGCTGCAGATCTAAGAGGATATAAAGTCAATATGTTACATTCACAGCCACATGAGTCGCAGACAGCTCTGCAAAACAGAACAATGTGTATTTAACCGTTTGCATGCCAGAGGAGTGTGCAAGGCATTGCAAAGGTTTAAAGTTTACTATAAAGAGATTGTGAAGAAAATACATGGATCAAAAACAAATACGTTAGCTGTAAATCTTCAAATGTATATTTTTAAATTAAGTAACCCTTTGAGTGCCAGAGGGGTGCACAACGCATTGCAGAGCAGAGAGTCGCATGCCCTTCGTTGCACTGAAAGGGTTAAGGCAAACAATACAGAGGCGTATTTCAAAATAGCCATTTAACCGTTTGGGTTGCGAGAGAGGTAGCCAACACATTTCGTTTTCCAAGCATTATCTTTCATAACGTCATTTATGGTTGTGTTGAGAAAAAGTGACATCAATCCTTCCACCTTACGGAGTACAGTACCTGTATAATACACTTGTACATGCCTTTACATGTCCAGCAATGAATCCAAAGCTTACAGTGTCTCCATTGTGTTCCCAGAATTCCATGCGACAACATACAATTCAGAGCACACTGTTGAATCCAAACTCGTAACTATGGGTCTTTTTGTTATTTAACCCCTTAAGGAACGGCCCTGAATTCCATGATGTGCCATGGGTCCTTTATGCAAGTTTACCCATGGGTCATTAAGGGGTTAAACACAACTTGTACAACAGAACCCATTATGTTTAAAGTGTGATTAAGCAGCACGAGTAAACTAAGGGACCTATATTTATATAGTGTAATTGTGAATGTAGGTCCCCCGAATTTAAGTTAAAGTGTTAGTAATGTCTGAAAGGAGATCCATGTCGGTCGACACGGAGGCGCTTGAGAAGTGCCGAGATCTCGTTACTTACACGGAATCCCTTCATTTGAATGGTCTAAAACATGTGCCTAGTGTTCAGGCCTAGTGTTCAGGCACCCATTTTAGACCATTCCAATGAAGGGATTCCGTGCAAGTAACGAGATCCCGGCACTTCTCAAGCGCCACAGTGTCGACCGACACGGATCTCCTGCTGACAGCTTTACAGCTGTCAGTAGGAGAAATCAAACTTTAAACGCCCGTATCTCTTAAACCATAGCGGTTTGAGAGATAGGGTTTTTTTGCATTTAGATCAGCTATTTAAGCTCTTCTAAATGCAAAAAAGTTTTTTTCAGACATTACTAACACTTTAACATTTAGGATCCTTAAAGCGGAACTACCATGTGCAGTAAAGTCGCCCTGCAATTATTCGGCAAGTGGCGGCTAGCTTCGTAAGAGTTCTCTTACCTCTCGCAATAACACGGTGCTAGAGAAATCCTTGATTTTGCGAGACCGGAAGCCAGGTATCAGCGCAGACATCTTGTCTGCACTCCTGCATTCAGTCTCGGTCTCCCTACAGACGCACTGCACTGGCCAGAACGGCACCGGAAGGGACTGACAGCGCAGGCGCACAGACTGCACAAACCTGCCCGTCAGTCTCTCAAGACTAAGGATTTCTCTAGCATCATGTTGTTGCGAGAGGTAAGAGAACTCTCATGAAGATAGTTGTCACCTGCATAATTATTGCAGGGCGAATTTACTGCGCGTGGTAATTCCCCTTTAAAGGGATAGAAAAACTTAAAATGTGACAATATGTATATTGTAGGGTAGTGAGTAAAACAAAAGTAATCCCATTGCTGAGTGGTGTTTTAGTCAAAGGTTATTGCAGATCAAACTTGACATTTTTTTAAACGCAATATCTCAATGGCCTGAAATTTTACAGTGGCACTGTTGCTACACCATCCTATGGAGGTTTATGGTCAAATGACCAGAGCTGTCCACAGGATGGTGTAGCAACAGCTCCACTGTACAATTTCGGGCCCTGAGATACTGCAACAAAAAAAATCAAGTTTGAGCTTCATTAACTTTTGAATAAAAGATCTCTCAGCAGTGAACGGACATTGGTTTTACTCAGGGTAATAAACCTATATTGTTTTACTTATTAAGTGTTACTATCCTTTTAAGTTCAGTTGTACAAAAATAATCACAGTTCCCTTATATGTCATTTATTTTCCTGCTGATTTGCATTGAGGTGGTTAGTGTATGATGAAGTGGGATTACTATTATCTACTATTTTGGACATTTCTACCCAATAAGGTGCCCTCTCTTTTCTCTGTTAACCCTTCGAGTGACAGAGGGGCACGCAACGCAATGAATTGCGTACCCCTTTAAGTTTACCCCTTTCTTCCTATTTGTGGGGGAAGATCATCCACATTTACATGCTGTGCCCCCCAATCCTGCCGCACTCCTTAAAGAGGAACTATCACCCCTATACAAGTTTACCGTATTGTAATCCTCATATAGCAATAAGCTTTAATCGTTGGTTATTTTTATTAAAAAAAAAAGCTCAGAGGCAAAACTTACAATATTAACCCTTTGAGTGCCAGATGGGTACGCAACGCATTTCTTTGCAATGCGTTGTGTACTCCTCTGGCACTCAAAGGGTTCAGAATGAGCCGGGGCCTTACTTCAGGACAGACTGAGGTTACAGCTGTGCACCACAGCCTGTCAGTCTTCTCCTGTTCACTCCCCAAGTATTGTCACGGTCTAACCTGCTCCGATGACGAAGAATTTCTCCATGTAATCTGATTGGACCGTGACAATACTTGGGGAGGGAACAGGAGAAGACTGACAGACTGCAATGCTGAGCTGTAACCACAGTCTATATGGAAGGAAGGCACAGTCTCATTTTTAATAATGTAAATTTTGCCACGGCATGCTTTTTAACAAAAATAACCAACGATTAAAGCATATCGCTATATGATTACAATAAGCTAAACTTGTATAGGGGTGGTAGTTCCGCTTTAATCATCTTGTGACCAGTGGATTAAATTGGTTCATTTCTGTAAAAATGGGATTGTTGAGAACCCAAGGCGAGGCTCCCTTAGATTGGACACCCCCAGCCAGTGGTGTAACTATAGGGGTCGCGGGATCACACCTCCACTTGGCACCCGCAATCTCCTGCTGGCGATCTAGTAATGCAGGGCGCTGGGAGATGACATCATCTCCCAGCGCTTTGCATTACTAAGAGGACCGCGCTGGAGCTCCAGGTAGGAGATGGGGGCATTGTGGAGGGGGCCATTGTGGTCAGGGGGGCCAATGGGGGGGCCGTGGCACCAGGGCCCGGAGGCTTCTAGTTACGCCTCTGCCCCCAGCGAATACCCAGACATTAAAATGCCCCTGTAATCTAAACGTTAACTACACTGTGTACTTTTATTTGAATGTTGCAGCACAGAATTCTGGGAATGCAGTGGAAACATTATAAGATTTGCATTCCTTGCCTGAGACAGGTTTTCCAATATGTTTCAGACATGTAGATGTATACACCAGTGTATTACATAAGTACAATGTTACTGGAATCATAGAAGTCGAAGACCACATCTCATTTCATGAGAGAGAAGGCAACCACTTTGGTTTGGTGGCAACAGGGATTTTAATCCCATGAAGACTTGCCTGGGTCTGCAATGCATTGCTCTCCTCTTTGGTCCTTAATGGTTAGTCAAAGCACATGGATCCAAAGATCAAAATCAATTCTTAAAATACCTCTAGTTTTTGATGAAATTGTATTTATAATAATTAATGATATTGCCTTATCAAGTCTTCTGAGGGTGTGAAATGTTTACCGTTCAGCCCTTCATCCTTCCGAGGTTGATAAATGAGTACCATTGATTGGGTAATAATAACATCTATTATTCAGCTGCCGATTTGGTTAATTCCAATTAAGTCCTGCTGGGTGAAAGGCGCTATATAAATACTACTTATTATTATTAGATATTTTTCATAAAAACATATACTGTTCCTTCACGCAGCTTGTTCATCTAAAAATGACTTTCAGAACGAAGGTGTTGAGTGACAGAGGTAGTCACCTCTCCGGCATTTTGGGTTAACCCTCTGAGTGCTAGAAAGGTAGCCAATGCACTGCAGCGAAGTGCATTTGACCCCACTCTGGCACACAAAGGGTTAAACTTTCAGTACCAAAATGCATTTCATATGCTGTATTAAAGTGGAACTCTCCCCTCTCAGAAAGTTATTTGTATTGAAAATGCTGTTTGCAATAAAGCTACAATCCGTTATTATTTTATTTATATCACTTGTTGAACAGCCCGTGTACACGGGCCACAGTGCCAGGCAGCAACGGCCGCGGTGCAGTCATGCACAGTAGAGACTGCCCATGCCGCGGCTGATAACGGAGCGGGGCGCTCCGAATTCGGAGCGCCCCGCTCCATTATCAGCTGCGGCTCTGGCAGTCTGTACTGGGCATGACAGCGTCTGACAAACATCCTTAGTGAATTATTATATAGGATTCCTGGCACAGAGATATTTGAATTTAACCTCTTGAGTGCCAGAGGGGTATGCAACACATTGCAAAAGGGGACTCAAAAGCGTTAAAGAATAACCTACTGACATCACACAGGTGATCGCTGGGGTACAGCTCAGTAGCGCTGGGCTGTCTATCACCTCCCCTCTTGTGCTTCAATCCCTCCTCCTCTCTGAGTCCAAATATTCATGTGACCTGGAGAGCGCTTCCCAGTGGACATCCAGATCATATGAATATTTGGACTCGCTGAGAGAGGAGGGATTGAAGCACAAGAGGGGAGGTGATAGACAGCCCAACGCTACTGAGATATACCCCAGTGATCACCTGTGTGACATCAGCAGGTAATTCATTAAAGCAGAACTTTTATCTATATATCTATAATTAAGCAGGTAGCGGATAGCTTTAGAATATATATTTTACCTCTGAAATGTAGGTCATGCTAAAGAAATCCTTTATTGTAGAAGACCAACGGCTGGGTTAGCGCAGTCTGCGCGCCTGCGCTGTTAGTTACCTTGTGGTAACTGCAATGCTTCTCAATGGAGAACGGGACTGACAGCTCAGGCGCACAGACAAGATGTCTGCGTTGTAGCCTGGCTTCCGCTCTCCTACAATGATGGATTTCTTTATAATGGGCTACATTTCAGGGGTAACACATATATTCTAAAGCTAGTCGCTACCTGCTTAATTATAGCAGGACGACTATATAGTGAATGAAAGTCCCACTTTAAAGTTCAAATATCTCCGTGCCAGTAATGATTTAAAGGGATAGTAATACTTCGTTTTAACGTTATTTTATTCTGTAGGCATTAAAAAAACATGAAGAATGATATAAGTCTTATCTCTCAAATCTTTATGGTTTAAGAGATATTCACAAGCAAAGTTTCCCCTCCCGCCCCTTTTACCTAGTGTAAGCCATCTCTTCTCAGATGTGGAATGCAGTCCATAGACCAGACAGATAACAGCAGGGGACAATCTTCTTCCTATGAGAACAATGAAATCCCTGCCCCCCTTGACAAGTTTTTCAGGTTTTTCCCTTATCTTAATTGAAGATTGTCCCTCTCTGCAGTCTACCTGGGCACCTCCCTTCTGATCTGGCTGAAAGGGGGGGGGGGGATACTTTGCTTGTGAATATCTCTTAAACCATAAAGGTTTGAGAGATAAGACTTATATCGTTCTTCATGTTTTTTCAATGCATACAAAATAAAATAAAGATAAAACAAAGTATTACTATCCCTTTAAAAATACGGATTGTAGTTTTATTGCACATGACATTTTAAATACAAATAACTTTCTGGGAGGTGAGAATTCCACTTTAAAGATCACGTTGGGTCCAGAGGTATACATTACAATTGTAGCGTAAGTAGGAGACGGGTAATTAATGGAACACGTTTATGTTATAATATAAGCACACAACCCCAGGACATCATTTAGACCTTTATTCACCCGGATTACTTTATTGCAGCAACGTGGTTTGCCTCTGAAAATGACAGCGTCTGTAAAAGTCCCCCTGTGTGAACTACCCCATAGGAAGTATTCTGTGCAACTCGCTGCTACAACCAGGGTCGGATTTACATCCCAGGTGCCCTTAGCTCCGCCCATGACCACAACCCTGTTAATCACATGGTCCCACCCCATTCTCATCCACTATTTCCTGGTACAGAAAATACCCTTGGTCTATAATAAACAAGGACACAGAAATGCGTAAACCCTCAGTTGCTAGAGAAATCTCCACCGCATTGCTCTGCACAATTCAGAATGTGGGTGTGATTAGCATAGCTGAAATATAGAGGTCTAGGTAGTTACCTGCTTTGCCTATCAGGAAATCTGGCCCTGGCTGCAACAGTGTTGCCCATGTGAGCTGGGCAATAGGAAGAGAGGACGGGATAATGTCTCAAAACCAAAAATGGTCGAATTCTATCTAAAGATATATAAATGAATGTTCAAAATCTATATAGAGTATCTGAATACATCATGAGCTTATACCATATTACTTCTGTCCCTCATAGTGTACCATCATCATTACCTGTGATACCCACCCATAGGGCACAGACTACAGACCACTGGAGGGCAACCTCTGGCTCTCCAGCTGCATCATCCAGCAAGTGGTTGTAG
Organism: Rhinophrynus dorsalis; assembly: GCA_037306005.1. Taxonomy (NCBI): domain Eukaryota; kingdom Metazoa; phylum Chordata; class Amphibia; order Anura; family Rhinophrynidae; genus Rhinophrynus; species Rhinophrynus dorsalis. The sequence continues at coordinate 550,629,359 of CM074720.1, forward strand.
ATGATGAGCGCTGTGCTACCCAGTAGCTGGAGAGCCAAAGGTTGCACCCCAGCGCTGGTACTGACTAATGCCCAGAAAGAGTCCAACACTGGAAACAATTTTAGATACAGACCACGGGGGGAGGGGAAAGGAATTAACCCTCTAAGTACCACCTTGCTGGCACTCGAAAGGGTTAAAGGCCATATGCACTAAGGAAAAGTTGACTTCACGGAAAACAAATAAAAATCCAGCGCATTGCCTTCAATGCATTCAGTGGCCACTGATGATCAAAAGGTTGAAGGGAAAATATTATCCCAGCTTATGAAAGGGTTATTTATCTCCCAAATATTATGTAGGCTCTGAAATTAATTTAATTTCAATCCGGCCTTTATATTCACTATAATACTGGAAGCAGCCATTTTTTTCCTTGTAAGATAGCTGTGAGTATGAATTTCTATACCACGCTCATGCTTCAGGTCTGCAAGGGCGGAAATAATATCGCTAGCCAATCAGAACTGCTCAGCATTCCAACTGAAGCCTGGCTGAATCGGCACACACATGGATGCCTCGTCTGAGGTCACTGCAATAGATAAAATGCAGTAAAAAGCACTGCCCTTTTAGAACTTTATTAGGTGAAATGAATGCCTAATCTGAAGCCCCTGCAAAAGATAAAATGGCTGCTCCCAGCACTGCACTTTAAAAACGTTATTAGGTGATAAATAAAGAAGAACCCAGATTAGGTAATTGAACTGTTTTTCAATGCTACATAATATAGGCGGTTAAAGGGGCATGCTTTTTCATGCTGTGGATATTTTAGACATGGCAACAGTATCCAGACTTAGGTCAGTGATAGTCAAGTGGGCAGTGGTAGTACCACTGTTGGGGACTACATCTCTCATCTGGTTGGGCAGGATGGGAGATGTAGTCCGCAACAGTCAGAGGTCCAGCAGTTGACTACCCCTGAACTAGGGAATGTATTATGAATGGTTGTCCATTTAAATGTGACATGTTACAATCACATCAGCAGGGTTCAAAGCACAAACTAATTGTCATTTCTCTTTAAATGTGAGTTGCAATATAACAAGTTAGATCACCAATCTCCATAGTCGGTTTGAGTTTGACGTGTGATCATTAACGTTTTACTTTGCAGTCAACACAACCTTTGTGCTCCAGAGGACTGAGCAGTTCTTTGCTCACCTTTCTGTCTCACAAAGGTTTACGGGAAAATATCAGGTAATCTGGAAAATGTATTTTGTTGGACTTTTCCAGCAGAGTAATCAATGGTTGTCATTAAAAAGTAGTTACAGCCCAAACGTTCATTTTTCTGGACACAAAACTTCTACAGTCCGCCATTTTAGCGTGGCTCTGTTGCTACAGCAGTTTATGGAGAGCTGTTGTCAGCGACAAAATCCACTGATAGGGAGCAATAGCAAAAGCACCAGGTTATTGAAGCTCTGCACCCCAAAAAGTTTGGGTGTAATAATGTTTGAGTGAAGCATCCCCCACAATAAACCCTACATAATACTTTATTTCCAGATTACATGATACTTTACTTTTAACATTATTTATTAAGTTTTTGTTTTCTTCTTTGGTTACGGGGAAAATATTTCCCTTCTTTGCACTAATTTGAGTTTGTGTACTTTGTAAAGATTATAATTTGTACGTTTTGTTGTGTGATTATAATTTGTTTTTCCTTGTTGTTTTTCTCCTTTATGTTTGTCTGTTTGATGTTTTTTTTTTGTTTGTTTGTTACAATAAAACGGTAAACCCTTTGCTTCAGTCGTCCCAATACCAGTCTGGCGTGGATGCTGAACCCGATGCGGATAGTGTGCGTGCTGGTGTGGAGACAATACAAATGGCATTTCTTTGGTTTGCTGTTGGCTATTATGATTTTGATCTTTGTGGCGCTGTCACTATACACCTTGCCTGGGGTCCTCAATCAGAGGCTCATCAATGCTGGTAGATAAAGCTTAGCACAAGTCTACCTGAAAGTAATAAACACATACTAATCAACGGGGGGTTAAAAAGATCCAGGGAGGTTACTTCCTGAAAGATAAAACTGACAGGAAGTAATGAAGGAGTTACTTTTACATTATATGGGGAACTGTTATTAGTGACTCACCTCTCCCACAGAAGGCAATATAATAACTATGTCAAATCTGGTTACTAGGAGGAAATGTAAAAAAACAACAAAAGTTTAAACTGTAATAATTCTGGAAAGACACGTCCCAACATTAGGCGTGCCATTGCTTTACTCAACAGGAAAATACCTACAATATATGTTTTTCCATAGGAAATAGTTTACTGCTCCTTTGAGAACCTTTGAGACCCCTACCAAAATCATGAACTGAGGACCCAAATATAATAACACATTCTGGATTCCATGTTTCATAGCTGTCTTCCTTAATTATTAATTGTGGGAAAAGAATCTACATTAGTCCGTACACCCAGGACAGCCAATCTCCTATCCATGGGAGTTGTTCTATAGAAGACCTTGGACTTGGACCAACCTTTTGCAGTCCGACTGCATCATTACATGCCCAGGGTGACAACAAGACCCTAGCTTTAACCCTCTGCATGCCAGGGAGGTATTCAACACATGTGGCAATGCATTGGATAACACCCTGGCACTTAAATGGTTAAGCCTCCACTACCAGTATCTAGCAACACACCTACTACTTCCTAATCATTGGTTCCTCGCTAAAAATCTGAGACCTTTGATAACACAAGGTGAGGGCCCATCAACCTGATGGGCCCCCAGCAAATGCAGGGTACACTGATGCATTAAAATGACCCTGATGGTCAACTTTGGACTTGAAACTTTTGGAAACTCCAAATCCCATCATCCCCAACCAATTAACAGGTGCTATAAATCAATACTGTGTGGACTGATTCTAAAAAAATGGACTTTAGTTAGTACTGGAGATCATGTCCTTGTAGGGACGTAGGCTTATCCCTGCATTATCTCCCCACTTACTGACACTGCTCAGCAATGCATTGCCCACCTCCCCTAGCACTGACTTCCTGTCTTATCCCTACATTATCTCCCCACTCACTAACACTGATCAGCAATGCATTGCCCACCTCCCCTAGCACTGACTTCCTGTCTTATCCCTACATTACCTCCCCCACTCACTGACACTGCTCAGCAATGCATTACCCACCTCCCCTAGCACTGACTTCCTGTCTTATCCCTACATTACCTCCCCCACTCACTGACACTGCTCAGCAATGCATTGCCCACCTCCCCTAGCACTGACTTCCTGTCTTATCCCTGCATTATCTCCCCACTTACTGACACTGATCAGCAACGCATTGCCCACCTCTCCTAGCACTGACTTCCTGTCTTATCCCTACATTACATCCCCCACTCACTGACCCTGCTCAGCAATGCATTGTCCACCTCCCCTAGCACAGACTTCCTATCTTATCCCTACATTACCTCCCCCACTCACTGACACTGCTCAGTAATGTATTACCCACCTCCCCTAGCACTGACTTCCTATCTTATCCCTACATTACATCCCCCACTCACTGACACTGCTCAGCAATGCATTGTCCACCTCCCCTAGCATTGACTTCCTGTCTTATCCCTACATCACCTTCCCACTCACTGACACTGCTCAGCAATGCATTGCCCATGTCCCCTATCACTGACTTCCTGTCTTATCCCTACATTACCTCCCCTACTCACTGACACTCCTCAGCAATACATTGCCCTCCTCCACTAGCACTGACTTCCTGTCTTATCCCTACATTATCTCCCCACTCACTGACACTGCCAGCAGTGCATTGCCCACCTCCCCTAGCACTAACTTACTGTCTTATCCCTACATTACCTCCCCCACTCACTGACACTGCTCAGTAATGCATTACCCACCTCCCCTAGCACTGACTTCCTGTCTTATCTCTACATTACCTCCCCCACACGCCGACACCGCCCAGCAATGCATTGCCCACCTCCCTTATCATTGACTTCCTGTCTTCTCTCTACATTATCTCACCCACATGCTGACACTGCTCATCAATGCATTGCCCACCTCCCATAGCACTGACTTCCTGTCTTATCCCTACATTACCTCCCCTACTCACTGACACTGCTCATCAATGCATTGCCCACCTCCCATAGCACTGACTTCCTGTCTTATACCTACGTTACCTCCCCACTCACTGACACTGCTCAGCAATGCTTTGCCTACCACCCCTAGCACTGACTTCCTGTCTTATTCCTACATTACCTCCTCACTCACTGACACTGCTCAGCAATGCATTACCACCTCCCCTAACACTGACTTCCTGTCTTATACCTACGTTACCTCCCCACTCACTGACACTGCTCAGCAATGCTTTGCCTACCACCCCTAGCACTGACTTCCTGTCTTATTCCTACATTACCTCCTCACTCACTGACACTGCTCAGCAATGCATTACCACCTCCCCTAACACTGACTTCCTGTCTTATCCCTACATTACCTCCTCACTCACTGACACTGTTCATCAATGCATTGCCTAGCACCCCTAGCACTGACTTCCTGTCTTATCCCTACATTAACTCCTCGCTCACTGACACTGCTCAGCAATGTATTACCCACCTCCCCTAGCACTGACTTCCTGTCTTATCCCTACATTACGTCTTCCACTCACTGACACTGCTCAGTAATGTATTACCCATCTCCTCTAGTACTGACTTCCTGTCTTATCCCTACATTACCTCCCACACTCACTGACACTAATGAAGGGCTAAGACAGGAAGTGCCTGCATGGCATTCCTTACCATGGTCTATAACACGATGTACATGAAAAATGTGTTTTCTAATTCAAAAATGACTAACACAGCATATAGTTATTTTGAAAGTTATTTCTTTTGTGGAAAGCCTAGAGTTGCCACTTCTTCTTCAAAAAAATACCGGCCATGGCATTCCCTCCATAGACTTAACATTCGACAGAAGCCAATTTTTTACCGGCCTGCAGGTAAAATACCGGCTGGGTGGCAACCCTAGGCTGTGAGGGATCTGGCACCATTCCTGATACTGGAAGACCCCTCTTGTTATTTATATTTGAAAAGCACTTTACATTTGCAATTCCAAAAATTGAGAGGTAGAAAAAAAATACTTGTGTAACTGTCAATTTATAAAAGTGAAATGAAAGACTTAAAACCTCGTAATAATAGCCCCTCACGTATGTTAATGTGGCCACCAGATCTTGATAGACACCACGACTTCGCCTTTGCTCCTTGGTACAAGAGATAACATTCATCAGTCCTAGAGGTGCTTCTGTTTCTTTAATGCTTTCAGTGCCAGAAGGGTGACCAAAACATGGCAGCACTGGACACCCCTCTGTACTCAAGGGTTTATTTACAGATAAACAGGAAATCAGTGAGAAAGTCCAGGAATCTCCTATGTAAGTAGCCGAATTCCCATAACTTCTAACTCATCCATAGACAGGCATCCGCAGGAGAGCGCAAGAGTTGGCACTTGGTCACACCCTACACTTGTCCCTCCGTCTCTGGATAAAGAAGGGTCTGCGTGAGCTTGCCTGTGTGTGTTCAGGGGGGCATATGCTGGAGTTGCCTCCCACCGTAATAATTTCTGTGGATGCCCATGCACCCGTCTACTGGTTTGCTATGTAAAGCACTGTTATCTGCACAGCTGACTGGTCATAGGGTGACCACATTTCCGTTCTGCTATTTCGGGACATGTGGTCACCCTACTCCTCTTCATCTCCACATTGCCCCTTGATGCCCTACCTTGAGTCCCTGGTGGTCTAGCGGTGTGGAAAGTGCTCTGTGCCTCCTCCGGCACAGAGCTGAAGCTCCCGTGCGCTGTGCTCAGTAATGCAGAGCGCTGGGAGATGATGTCATCTCCCAGCGCTCTGTATTACTAGAGCGCTTGCCTCCAGGAGATCCGCTGGATTGCTGCCCTGGATGTCAGCCTGCAAACGGTGTGTCACATCATGGACGCCGAGAGGGAGCGCTGATTTATGCTACCAAGCGCTCCCTCGCGGCGTCCATGATGTGGCACACTGCTTGCAGGCTGACATCCAGGGCGGCATATATAAAAAAAACCACAGCAAACACTGCTGTGCTGCTGTGTGTGTGGCTTGGCTTCATTCTGGGACACTTCATTGTCCCGGTGGGAGATGACCCGGGACACAGGACATAGGCTTGAAATAAGGGACAGTCCCGGACATTCCAGGACCCGTGGTCACCCTAACTGGTCAGTACCTCACTTGATGCTCCTGAAAGCTTTGTCCTCTGTCAATAGAAGCCCATTGAGAGTGGATACGCATACCTCCCAACATTTAAAATTGCCAAAGAGGGACACTTGTGTTTTAGGGGGTGTTTCCAGGGGCGTGGCTGGTGGGCGGAGCACTACCAAGAATTTTTAGGCTGTTTCCTGACCTATTGACACCTCCTTGTGTAACCTAATAAATGACTTATAACAAGAACAAAGTATTTTATGTACACATACTAATTTATAAACACATATACTGATGTTTAAACAAACAATAATGTGCGTTTTATTGCCGTGGAGCAATGTGATACATTTAAATACAGACCACTCAGTCTGATCTCCCATGCCTCCCAACATTTCAAATGGCCAAAGAGGGACACTTGTGTTTCAGGTGGTGTTTCTGGGGGTGTGGCTTATGCACGGTGCATTACTGAGAATTTTTAGGTTTCTGTGTGACCTATTGACACTTGTTTTTGAAACTGAATAAAGGATTTAGAGCAAGAACAAAGTATTTTATTTACAGCGATTCATTTACAAACTCATATACTGAAGATTAACTCATTTACGTGAGTTTCATTGCTGTGGAGCAACATGATAGACTAATATATACACCACTCATTCTGATATCCTAAAAAGAGGGACACCAGGGTAGAAAAGAGGGACAGGGGGATTTGGGTCTCAAAGAGGGACACTTGGGAGGTATGTGATCTCCTAAACAGGGGGACATCAGGGTGAGAAAGAGGGACAGAGGGATTTGTGTCTAGAAGGGGACTGTCCCTCCTAAAGAGGGACACTTGGGAGGTATGGATATGTCAAAACAGGGCTTCTATGTAGAGACAAAAATGCTCCCATGAGCGCTGATTAAAGAGCTGATATCTCCCAGTGGTGCTGATATTGGTGCAAATCGATGAAGAGCGGATGAGTTATGAGCTATGGGAACTCTAGGACAATGCTGTCCAAGTTCAGTCCTCAAGGGCCACTGACAGGCCAGGATGTAAGGATTTCCCTGATTAAGCACAGGCGAGTCCATCAGTGGATCGTTCATTGTGACTGACTCACCTGTGATTATCAGGGAAATCCCTAAATCCTGGCCTGTTGGTGGCCCTTCAGATTTAAACTTGATCAGCCCTAACGTAGGGGGATTTCAAGAAGCAGAGGGCTGTGTAACGCATTGAGAAGAAATATGTGGATCACCCGTCTGGTCCTTAAAGGGTTTAATAGGCTCATGCTGTCTGCCAGCTTCCATTTAACCCTTTACAATACATTGCACACCCTGTAGCACTCAAAGAGTTATAAAAAAAAACTGCCAGTGCACGTCATGTCTGCTTCCGTGGACATGACATCCAAAACTGATTGACGGTATTACGTCTTGAACAAGTGCACAAGGCAAAAATCATAAGGGACATTATTATTTCCTAGCCATAGTAAGTTAAGTGCAGGAAGATATTATTAGGAGTAGTTACTTCTCCTTTAAAGGGGAACTATCACCCCAAATAAAATCCCCACCCAATAATTAGTCATCCAGTGATAAGCGTGCCAATAGTGCTATTATCCAGCATAATTACAGCATTAGTCAGAAATCCTAAATCTGCCGAGACTGACGGCCAGGCAACGTCGCTTTAGAGGAATCTGCATGCCTGCACCATCAGGCCCTTCCGGTACCTAAAGGTACCATGCAGCGTCCCCTAGAGGAGACTGGAACTGACAGTGCAGGCACGCAGATGTCTGTAATCAAAGATTTCTGTGCTGTTGCCTGGTTGTCAGTCTCGGCACAAGTAGGATTTTCAACTAACGCGGTGATTATTCTGGATAATACTTATCGCTAGATGGCTAATTATTTGTGGGAGACTTCATTTTGGGTGACAGTTCCCCTTTAATTGACCTGAAAATACAGTTTTAACCCTTTGAGTGCCAGAGGGGTACGGAATGCATTGCAAAGCAATGCATTCCGTACCCCTCTGGCACTCAAAGGGTTAATTACTAAAGACGAAATTATGGTAAAAAGGGGACTATTTTTCTAATGTGTGTTTTGTATGAAATATAAAATAAAAATATAAATAAAACATAGTTTCACTCATTTACATTGTATTAAAAGAAAACTGTTGGAAACATGTTCGGAGGAGTAATTTGTGTTTTGAATGAAGCAAATCAAAAACAAGATATCAGAAAAATTGTGCTAAGTTTTGTGCCTTTGATTTAGATTAACCCGTAGAGTGCCAGAGGGGGTATCCAATGCATCTGGGACTCAAAGGGATTCTATTGAGAAGCTTAAGAATTTAAAATGCTATAAGCTTTAACCTGCAAATTCTAAAGAGGACGTCTTTGCAATCCACTGGAGTCCCCTTTCATATTCCATGATTAAAGGGATAGTAATGTTTCACAATAAAAGCAGCTCCGATTAATCTTCATAGTATTTGGTCCATGGAGAGTGTTATTTCAATACTGTCAGAGTTGTAGTTCAAGAGTAATTGAATGATCAAGTATCCCCCTCCCGCCCCTTTTACCTGGTGTAAGTCACCTCCCCTCAGATGTGGAATCTGGTCTCTTGACCGAACAGGTCACAGCAAGGGACAATCTTTTTACTGTGATCATAAGGGTAACCCTGCCCCCCTTGACAGGTATTTCCTTATGATCACTGAAGATTGTCCCTCTCTGTGATCCATCCGGACAGTCTTGCTGCTCTGAGGTGAACAGTGTTACATCAGTAAAAGGGGTGGGAGGGGGATACTTTATCATTCAATTACTCTTGTACTACAACTCTGACAGTATTGAAATAACACTCTCCAAAGTCCAAATACTATGATGATTAATTAGAGCTGCTTTTATTGTGAAACATTACTATCCCTTTAAACATAATGGAGGGGTCCTACACTGTGCAATCCCAATATGACCCCTGACTCAAAATTTCCACCTACTGGCGGGGTGCTGGATTATTGCACTCAAAACTCCACAGACTCCTAGGATCAGGTTAGAAAACCCGTCCCTAGAAGTCTACAGGAGCTGTGGTCTCAGCTTCATAAGAACTGGGCTGCAAAACATCAAGTCTTCTCATTCAGTCACTATAGTGGGATCAGTTGGACAGCACCAGTATTCACTCTTCAGACCCCTGTACTACTTTTCGGCTGATCTGCCAGGGCTCACTACACAGACACACCTTCCTAGGCAGGCTGCTCAATCTAGATCAGTCAGACAAATACTATACTGTTACCTTTCACTGTGATCACTCATTTAAATATGGAGGTGAAAGAACAGACCTGACCCCACTACATACTAAAGTCCAAGTGTAAGGAGCATGGAGGAGGTCAGAAGGGGGGTAAAGGTTCCTGCTGGCAAATTCTGCAGGAAAGTGGCAGTGACACTATCTTGGCCAACTGTTCCACTGGTAATTTTTGACAGACATCACTAGGGCTGGTGGAGACTATCAGTGCAGGCAGTAGTAGATATACATATAATGACAGAACAAAGTAGACTCACTGGATTTCGGTTCTTACATAATGCAACAGACAAAGCTTCAGTGCGCTACATAGGACCTTTGTCAAGCCTGTGTAGTGGACTGAAAAAGTGTTTTTTTTTGCCAATGAAACATAATAAAATAACATACAAGACAGAGGGATAGGAAAATTGTATTCATCTTCTATCTCCCAATACATTTTGCTCAGAAGAGATGATGCACAATTTCAGTGTGAAATGCGTTAGGAGGTACGGGATAAATGCAATTTAAAATCCCTCTGTCTTGCTTGTGTTCTACAATGTTTCATTGATGAATACATTTTCAGTTTTTAATGCCAAACATGTAGTATTGACATAAACATTTTCAATGTACATTTACATTTCATACATATTGAATTGGGGGTGGCATTGTTTTTATGACTATTTGGATTCCTGTTTGGTAACATCTCCACATTAGGCCAGGCGAGAGACCACTTGAAGTCTTGGCCTTTGGATAGCCTGCGAGTTCCGGTGGCCTCCATTGGAGAGACACTGAATCATCATATAAAGGCCAGGATGTAAAGATATCCCTGAGCAAGAACAGGTAAGCTAATGGCTCTTTTTTTCTACCCATCCATGGGTATACTTAAATCTTGGCCTGTAGATGACCATAAAGGACAGGCTGTGATCTACACAATAATCATGTATAAATATGAGCATTGCTTCCCTATATCTGATGCTTTATATTCACTTTAATAAGTCACATTTTCTTCAGTCTAAGCTGTTCTTTAGATTTTTAACCCTTTATGGACACTTCATTAAAGGGCTGATATAAGCTGGCTATTTCTGTTAGTGGCCATATTGTGCATTTTCTGTGTATGTCTGTTCAAGGAGGAACAGGCCATCCATTAAACCAAATACCCTACCCAGCTAATTCAATAATGAAGGTAAGCAGGAGCAGGTGAGCCACTGATCCAACCAGATCTCTCCAGCTGATTCAATAAAGAGAAGCAGGAGAGCCATGGATCCAACCAAATCTATCCAGCTGATTCAATAAAGAGAAGCAGGAGAGTCATCGATCCAACCAAATTTATCCAGCTGATTCAATAAAGAGAAGCAGGAGAGTCATCGATCCAACCAAATCTATCCAGCTGATTCAATAAAGAGAAGCAGGAGAGTCATCGATCCAACCAAATCTATCCAGCTGATTCAATAAAGAGAAGCAGGAGAGTCATCGATCCAACCAGATCTCTCCAGCTGATTCGATAAAGAGAAGTAGGAGAGCCATCGATCCAGCCAAATCACCTCCAAAGCTGATTCAATAAGGAGGTACAGGTGAGCCATGGGTCCACCTAAATCTCCCCAGGTGATTCAATAAGGGGGTGCAAGAGAACCATCCATTCAACCAAATCTCCTCACCAGCTAATTCAATAAGGTACTGGAGCCATTCACTCAACCAAATCTCCTCACCAGCAGATTCAATAAAGAGGTTCAAGAGAGTCATCCATACAACCAAATCTCCTCACATCCATCCAATCAAATTTCCTCCACAGCTGATTCAATAAAGAGGGGCAGGAGAGCCATCCATCCAACCAAATCTCCTCACATCCATCCAATCAAATTTCCTCCACAGCTGATTCAATAAAGAGGTGCAGGAGAGCCATCCATCCAACTAAATCTCCTCACATCCATCCAATCAAATTTCCTCCACAGCTGATTCAATAGTTCCAAGTTCCTTCATATAAAGCAGGTTGCACGTTATCCATACATGCTACACTTTACATTGCCAATCACCTACATTAGCTTTGCAGAGAGCAGGCAAACTATACAGTATTAATTATAGTTTTATTTATAGGCTGTAAGTGCCCATTGTAAAACCCCCACACCCAGTTTGTGAACATGTAGCGGTGTGCATTTTGCTAAACTTTATTGCTGCGTTGAAGATGTGACAGAGATGAGCACTATCCGCCCACCCTTGCCTTGTCATCCACGTACCTGGACCTTTGATTGACCGTGATGAAGATGCCATCACTGTGTGAGCAAAGTGAATTAACCCTTTCGAAAGCCAGAGGGGTGCACAATAAATTGCTCTGCCATGAGATGCAAATCCCTCTGGCATTCAAAGGGTTACACTGTGATGTCTGTGTATCTTGTTGCAGTCGGCAATGGTGAAGTTTAGCTCCGTAGGCAGTTAGCAATACATGAGCAATTATGGAGCAAATTAACTGCAAATGTCTCCAATTTCCATTTACAATAAATGGAAATTTTAACCTCTTGAATTCTACAGAGGTCTACAACACAATGCTTCACAATGCACTGGAGACCTCTCATGCATGCAAGAAGGTTAAAAGCTCCATTTAGATCAATGGGGATTTTTAATTGTCTCCTGTGGTATGGGTGGTTTGCTCTAAAATTGTTCCTCTTTTATTTAGTGCATACAGCCCTCAATGTGTCTTATCTATTCCATCTTCTCCACTGTTAATTCACTGTCTCACTCCATCCCTCGTGTCATTTCTACACGGAATCAGCTTACTGTTCTTCATGTAGGACAACTCACCTCCTCACAACTTCTCTCTGCAACACTTACTAAACAATCACACACATTCACTGTGTCACACACTCACACTTGTCTCCACAGCAAGAGTCCCTGATTAAATGCTGCAGGGAGTTCCCCATTGAGAGGAACAAGGGCACACCCAGTTCTGGGAGATGCTTCTCTCAAAAGTTATTGCAGAGTTAACTTGCATGATTCTGGTATCTTGACCTTAAAATGTTTTTCTGCTAGGCGGCCCTTTTGTTTCTGCCATATATGATGAGCTTGAGACACAAAAATCCAAAGGAAAAATATACTATTAAGGCTACTGTACTGTCAGAGACAACAGAGGAAAGGGATATGGGAGTAATTATCTCTAATGACTTAAAGGTAGGCAGGCAATGTAATAAAGTGGTGGGGAATGCAAGCAGGGCACTGGGTTGTATAGCTAGGGGCATTAGTAGCAGAAAAAGGGGAGTGGTCATGCCACTCTACAGACCTCTAGTTAGACCTCATCTAGAGTATTGTGTACAGTACAGGAGACCCCATCTCCAGAAGGATATAGATACTCTAGAGAGAATTCAGAGAAGGGCTACTAAAATGGTGACTGGTTTACATGAAAGAAATATCAGGATAGACTAAAGGATCTGAATATGTATAGCTTGGAGGAGAGAAGAGAGAGAGGAGATATGATAAACACATTCACATACATGAAGGGATTCAACAAAGTGCAGGAGGGAGGTGTATTTCAAAGGAGTAAAAATGTTAGGACAAGAGGCCACAGTCTAAAACTAGAGGGACACAGGTTTAGATGTAATGTAAGAAAGTTTTACTTCACTGAGCGGGTAGTAGATAAGTGGAATAGCCTACCAGCAGAAGTGGTAGAAGATAATACAGTGACAGAATGAAAGCATGCATGGGATAGGTATAAAGCTGTCCTTAACTTAAGAAAAGACCAAGGACCAAAAAAGGTTTGAGGTTTTTACTGTAGGAAAATGGGCGACTAGATGGGCTGAATGGTTCTTATCTGCCATCAAATTCTATGTTTCTATCTTTACAGGCAGCAATGACATCAGCGCCACCTAGCTGCAAAAATTATTGAACACAAACTCAAAAAACAAAGTACAAGTTTGCCTCTGTAATAACTTTTGACTGAAGCATCCCTTTTGTCTTATAATTAATATATAGTAGTATTTATACTTTTTAACCACTATATTAAATAAATAATTGCATTAGCACATATTTGTATTCCAATTATATTGTTTATTGGAGAATGTGAAGGCAAAGTCTTAAAGTTTGAGTGCCAGTGGGGTGCCCACCACAGTGCAAAGAAATGCAGGGGACCCCCCTCTGGCACTCAAATGATTTAAGAGGGGCAAGACATATGAGAGAACCAACCAATCATTATCTTCAGGTACGTGAGAACTCCGCCTGCATTATCTGAGTGGGTGGGATTTCCAGTTCTGCATTCACCTGAAACAGAAGATAGGTACAAAATTAGAAATCGTCGTTGCTTTTGTCACCTGCTGTACTCCATTTTGTCTTACGTTTTATGGTTATTTAATGTAGGTTTATTGAAAAATCAGACATTTAAAAAAAAAAAAATAAATAAATTAGAAATCTTCCTTTTTTTCTATAAAATCAAGACTGAGTGGAGGTTGTCCATAAATGACTAATCAAAGTAAGGGGATTTTTGTGCTACTCACACGTACATATTTTTAATGTCCAAGGGGGGCACAGAAACCACAGGGGTTAAAGGGATAGTAATGTTTCACAAAAACAGCAGCTCCAATTAATCTTCATAGTATTTGGGCCTTGGAGAGTGTTATTTCAATACTGTCAGAGTTGTAGTTCAAGAGTAATTCAATGACAAAGTTTCCCCTCCCGCCCCTTTTACCTAGTGTAAGCCATCTCTTCTCAGATGTGGAATCCAGTCCACAGACCAGACCGATAACAGAAGGGGACAATCTTCTTCCTATGAGAACAATGAAATCCCTGCCCCTCTTGACAAGCTTTTCAGGTTTTTCCCTTATCTTAATTGAAGATTGTCCCTCTCTGCAGTCTACCTGGGCACCTCCCTTCTGATCTGGCTGAGCAGTGTTACATCAGTAAAAGGGGCGGGAGGGGGATTCTTTATCATTGAATTACTCTTGAACTACAACTCTGACAGAATTGAAATAACATTCTCCAAAGTCCAAATACTATGATTAATTAGAGCTGCTTTTATTATGAAACATTACTATCCCTTTAAGGTTCCTTCACTAAGAGGCAGGACACGTCCTAAAAAGTCTGTGGAGGAGGTGGACTCCTTCTTAGTCCTATGTAACCCCACCCAGCTCAACCTACCTGCAGGTTACATACAGCAAAGCCAGAGTGAGGCCACCAGATCACCTCAATAAGAAAAAAAAGACAGAGAAGAGTCTGCCACAAAATTCCCAGGGAGCCCTGCTGGAAAGCTAAGGACAGAAGTTGTCTCCACTAGGCATTCACTGCGCTCCCAATGGACTATGAGAGAAAGGATTTATCAGAATACAGCACAGAAGTTCTCTTTTCTCTTTCACCCTCTGGGGACACTGAAAGTATGGGGGTATACTAACATTGACCCAAAATACCCAGGGATAGTAACTGAAAAAAGTAAAAAATAACAGAAATATGAATCACAGGTGTCAACAGATCCCATAACAAGATACAATGACTCAGTGAGAAAAGCACAGAAATAAAGGTGAAAAAGAAAGGCTATTAGATGGCTACCACTGCCTGTAGCACTTTCATCCATAATTCACCTCTGCGGAGGCAAAGACGCTGTATTACTGGTAAATATGCAATGAGACATCCATGCAGTGGCCTTGCACAACTGCTCCACAGAAACGTGACTCTTATAAGCTGAAGTCACACCAAGAACCCCTGGTAGAGTCCATCATAACCCGAAAGGGAATCTGTCTAGTGCAAAGTCAATAAGACGTCTGATTGGGGTGGGGGGCTGTATTAAAGCGGATCTATCACCTAAAACCAAAGTTTTACCGTGCGTTTTAATGTTTAACCCAACGTTAGTGCTGTGGGTGTGTGTTCTTCAAGTCGCCTGGTAGTGGAGATATTTGCCCTGCAAAATCACGCACTTCCGTGTTCTGCGGGACTCCATGACGTCTCAGGACTTCCCAGCTGCCCCAGGGAGCGCGTTCACGCTCCCCTTCGAAGCTGGATTTCTGTGATGTAGCGTTACAGCAAACTCAGTTTACAATGCTACTGAGGTTGTATATAGTTGTATTGCAGGTTGCAACCACAGCAGCTTTGTAAACGGAGTTTGCTGTAACGCTACATCACAGAAATCCAGCTTCAAAGGGGAGCGTGAACGCGCTCCCAGGGGCACCTGGGAAATCCTGAGACGTCATGGAGTCCCGCAGAACGCGGAAGTGCACGATTTTGCAGGACAAATATCTCCACTACCAGGTGACTTGAAGAACACACACACACACACACACACAGCACTAACGTCGGGTTAAACATTAAAATGCATGGTAAAACTTTTAGGTGATAGTTCCGCATTAACCTTCTTTCGCTCCACGAGAAGGTAAAGGGAGGTCCCCATGTACTTAATCTGCACTCTAGGTTAACTTGTGCAAATCACTGCTTAATTCCTACCACCTTTAGCATATAGTTTGAACTCATCCCTCAAACTACCCTATAATAACATTAATAGCTTTGTTCTACTGTCCATTAGTAGTCACAGAACCTCATATACACTGTCTGACACCCACGGCTTATTCCAATGGTAGCTACAGAACCATTTATACACTGCGTGACATTCCAGCCTTGTTCAACTGTCCTTTCATAGCCAGAGAACCACAAATACATAGCCTACTTTAACAGATTTGCCCCACTGTCCACATAATCTCGCATACAATGTGACACCCCAACTTTGTGTCACTGTTTAATTGGTAGTCAAAGAACCACACGTATGCTATATGAAACCCGAAACCCCAGCCTTGTACTACTGGTAGCTACAGAACCACAAATACAATGTCTGCTTCTACTTCCCCAGTCTTGTTCCACTGTCTGCCCTAGAATCTCACATGTGCTGTATGACATTGCAGCCTTGTTCCACTGTCTGCCATAGAATCTCACATGTGTTGTGTGACATCACAGCCTTGTTCCACTGTCTGCCATAGAATCTCACATGTGCTGTGTGACATCACAGCCTTGTTCCATTGTCTGCCATAGAATCTCAAATGTGCTGTGTGACATCACAGCCTGGTTCCACTGTCTGCCATAGAATCTCACATGTGCTGTGTGACATCACAGCCTTGTTCCATTGTCTGCCATAGAATCTCACATGTGCTGTATGACATCGCAGCCTTGTTCCACTGTCTGCCATTGAATCTCCCATGTGCTGTATGACATCGCAGCCTTGTCCCACTGTCTGCCATAGAATCTCACATGTGCTGTATGACATCACAGCCTTGTCCCACTGTATGCCATAGAATCTCCCATGTGCTGTATGACATCACAGCCTTGTCCCACTGTCTGCCATAGAATCTCCCATGTGCTGTATGACATCACAGCCTTGTCCCACTGGTGGTCACAGAACTAAACATTCAATGTATGACTTCTCTTTATCTATTTTTGTTGCGTTTCTGTAAGTCTTAGTTGAGTGTTACACTCAGTCAGCATTACGTTCAGTGTGAGGAGCTGATCCACTTCCTCTTTTGGCAGTAAAGGGTGCACTGAATTTAGACGACCTTAGTGGGGACAGTGTGTTGTCAGTGGATCAGCCATCAGTAAAGGCCTTGTAACGGTCCTGAAGCCACAGATCATGTGGCAAAGTGTGAGCCACTGGTTGCTCACTCCTGAATTTGATGCTGAGGCCCCTCTGAGCCTGAGCCCCTCCGGCATACTCTGGGTACGCCCAGGTAGTAAAACAGTCCAGAGTAGTAGGCTTAATCCACAAAGCCAAGGTAGGCTTAAACAAAGTCGCCTGGCCATCCCCTAGAGCCACTGGAATGAAAAAAGAGCATCCATCTGATGGAAAGACTGTGTCTTCTGCACTTAGTACCTAAGGCCCTGTTACCTCCTGAGAGGACACTTTAAAAACTAAAGGTGGGCTGAGCTGGACAGGATTAAGCTCAGGGATGAGAAGGAGTCAACCTCCTTCAGAGATTTATTTTGGAAGTGCCCTGCCCCCTAGTGGAGGGACCTTGACCACCGTAATCAGTGTGTACCACATAGGGCAAAAGAGGAAAATAATTTTCAAAAAGTATAAAATAGGACATTGCAATTTTTGGCAGTTTAATTTTCTTGGTTCTTTGCTAGAGAACCTTACAGATACCATTTTTATTGTTTATGTCACTCAAATGGTTAATATTTTTGTATCTCATCATGATGCATTTATAATATTAAGGGATAGTAATGTTTAACAGTAAAAGCAGCTCCAATTAGTAATTGGTAATTGGGCCATGGACAGTGTTATTTCAATACTGTCAGAGTTGTAGTACAAGAGTAATTGAATGATAAAGTATCCCCCTCCCGCCCCTTTTACTAATGTAACACTGCTCACCTCAGAGCAGCAGGACTGTCCGGATGGATCACAGAGAGGGACAATCTTCAGTGATTATAAGGAAAAACCTGAAAAACCTATCAAGGGGGGCAGGGTTTTCCTTATGATCACAGTAAGAAGATTGTCCCTTGCTGTGAGCTGTCCAGTCAAAACATCAGATTCCACATCTGAGAGGTGACTTACACTAGGTAAAAGGGGCGGGAGGGGTATACTTTATCATTCAATTACTCTTGTACTACAACTCTGACAGTATTGACATAACACTCTCCATGGCCCAAATACCATGAAGATTAACTGAAGCTGCTTTTTTGCGAAACACTACTATGACTTTAAATCCCTGGAATCATTGCTAAAGACTTCTTTAGAAGCTAAGGAGTTAAACAGAATTCAGCGTATGTGGACAGAGGAAATGTCCATTTTACCTTGGAGTTGAGGTACTGATGAAGCAGGATTCGCAGCTCGTTGTTCTGCTGTCTCAGACTGGACGTCTCTGATATTAGCTGCGATCGGCTGGTCAGGATGTCACTGAACCAAACAAAACAGAGGTCATTATCAGGGGAGACGAATTTAGAAAGGTCCATGGGAGAAAATATAAGGGGAAACATTTTTTCACTTGCATCATGTGGGGGACACCAGAACCATGATGTGAAGTATCCTCTGCCAGGAGGCAAGACATGTAACCCTTTGAGTGCCAGAGGGGTACGCAATGCTTTGCATACTCCTCTGGCACTCAAAGAGTAAATAAATAAAAAAATAAAACAACTCTCTGTGTCCTAATGAGTCTAACAGAAGGAGGAACAACTGCATTTGTTACATGTGGTTAGGTGCCTTAAAGACTATGTACAAGTCACAGTCTTTCAGACAATCTATGACACACAATTTGTTATTCCAGAAGGCCCTACAATGGGCCTAACCTCACCAAAGACTACTATATCTTTGTAGATGAAATGGACTATAAGACAAGCTTACATCCTTGGTTATAAAGCAGTGACTTTTAGAATTAAAACTCACTCCAAGAGGTCCATAAGCAGTTCTTGGGCCCTCAAACATCAGGCTTTATAAGCTCAGAGTTGTACAGCAGCCATATAGTTTTCTATATGTACATTTACAAAGTTCTATAAATGTAATGTGCTTGCCTCAGAGGACACCAGGTTGTGCAAGCAGCAGTTCTGTAATGTGTTTCTCTACTTCCCTGCTCTTTTGAGACATCCCCATGGTCCCCCCACTGGATGTAAGAGAAAATGGGGATTTTTTGGGGGGGACATCCTCAGAATATTTTCAAGTGGAAAGATAGGGATAGTAACCTCGAAAAAAAGTACAGGCGAATTTATAGGTACAATTAAAACATACTTACTGCCCTCATTCCCATCTCTCAAACCGTTATGGATTGAGAAATGTAATAAATAAAGGTCTCCGCTCCCTCCCACTTCTCATATGTCCGCTGTATAGCAGACGTCATGAGATCCTGCTTCCGGGACCAGAAGGTGGCTCTTCAGGAGTGCTGTCATCTAGATATCTCCATATAATTACTTCATCGTAATGGTCTACAACGTGTGCTTGCAAGCCAGGCCCACATAGACCATACCGATGAAGTAATTATACCTAGATATCTAGATGATAGCACTCCTGAAGAGCCGCCTACAGTTGGGCGACCGGATTCTGCCTCTGACAGCTTTACAGCTCGTCAGACAGAAAGTGGAGGGAGCGGACAACTTTATTTTATTACATCTCTCAAACCATAACGGTTTGAGAGATGGGAATGAGGACTGTAAGTATGTTTTAATTGTACCTATAAATTTGACTGTACTTTTTTTTCGAGGTTACTATCCCTTTAAGAACATAATTGGGAGAAAATATGGAGAAACATAATTTTACTTGGCTGGAAAAGCCCTATAACATAGAACTTTTCATTAAAAAAGTTTACTGCCCCTATAAGACATATGGACTTGCACATGCCAGGCTGAGGGAAGCAATCTCCCTTGCACTCCTTCCTTCCCGATCAGGAGGCTGCACTCTACAGTGTAAGATATAGACTTACTAGTACTTTTCCATGGCAGACTCCAGAGCATTCCACACCTTGAGCCGGGACTCTGGGATAACATGGGCAGCAGCTTCCCAGTACGCTGCATCCTGACTACTGTCTCGCTCCTCCATTCCGACCAGTCTGGACTGAGAAAGATTAACCCTAAAACCCAAAAGACCAGTCAATTTATTACTACGAGGACCAGCATTTCTTATCAAAAGGTGTAACCTGATGGACTTGTGTCTTTTTTCAACCTATTTTACTATGTAAATATAGTATGTATCTTACCATTAAAGGAGAACTAACGTCTCCTAATCACAGCCACACTTACCTTACTATGGCTGGAAAATTGTAATGGCCCCTATGAATTTTGCCCATATGCCTTTGTTCAAGAGATAACATCTACAATCAGTTCATGACAGGTCTACTTAATCGATTAAGGACCCATTGTCTCTACACCCATCTAGGCCACATATGGTCAAGATTCCCATGTGCAGTGGGCAGAGTTTGAGGTCCTGTGGTCCTGCAACTAACTATCATGTCTGCCTCCTTGGACATGACATCCAGGACTGACTTGAAGATGTTATGTCTTGAAGCAAGAGAAATATTTATAGGGGCCTTTAGGATTTTCTGGCCACAGTGAGGTAAGTGGGTTGTTATTATTAGTAGGTGTTAGTTCTGCTTTAGCACTGCACTGCTGATCGCTAGTATTATTTGGTGATAATAAAATAAATATGATGGGTAATGGACAATGTCTTCCCCCACTATTGTCCTTCAGAAACTTGTCAACTTCCAGGAAATCATCACAAGAGATAACATTTGTTATATTGTTTTTTTTTATGCTGAAAAAAGAGACAAGTCCAACATATGAAACTTTTATCACACACACACACACACACGTTTGACTACTTTGTACACCAACCTCCTATTTAATATACTGACATTTAGTGTAATCACGTTTGTCCCTTATGCTAAGTATTCATTAAATCCTCACTTACATGTGTCTACTGTATCAGCCAACACCACAAATGATGGTGGTAAACCCCATAACTGAGCAGCCCTTACTGTAAAAAGCTTCTTCATCTACTGAAGTTGGAATGAAGCTTCCTTTGAGACACCTTTGTTTTGACCTAATACATACATGTACAAAGTAATCCCCACTTAGGAATCTTTGTTCTAGAGCAATGGTTCTCATATTGCGTTCCATGTAACCCGAGGGTTCTCTGAAGAAGTACAAAGAGTTCCACGGAACAATAAGAAATGGCAGACAGTGGAGCAAGGCTGTAACAAACACTGTATGTGTGATTCTTTGACTACTAACGAACAGTAGAACAAAGCTGAAGTGACAGACAGTAGTTTTGTGACAACTTGCAGACATTGGAACAAGGCTGGACTTGCAGTGCACATGTGGTTCTGTGACTAGTAGGGAACAATGGTGGGATGTCTGAATGTGTACGTGTGGTTCAATGACTAACAGTGGATAGGGAACAAGTCTTGGGTGTTAGTGTATGCGCAGCTTTGTGGCGACTAGTGCAATAGTGGGACAAAGCTGTGGTGTCAGACAGTGCATGTGCGGTTCTGTGATGACTAAATGAACAGTGGGATAATATGCGGGGGTGTCAGAGAATGTAGTGGTTTTGTGAGGACTGTGTGTGTCAAGGCTGAGGTGTCAGTGTATGTGTGAAGTTCTGTGACTACCAGTGGACTGTAAACAAGGCTGGGGTGTCAGACAGTGTATGTGTGGGTCTGTGACTACCAGTGGACTGTAAACAAGGCTGGGGTGTCAGACAGTGTATGTGTGGTCTGTGACTACCAGTGGAACAAGGCTGGGGTGTCAGACAGTGTATGTGTGGGTCTGTGACTACCAGTGGACTGTAAACAAGGCTGGGGTGTCAGACAGTGTATGTGTGGTTCTGTGACTACCAGTGGACTGTAAACAAGGCTGGGGTGTCAGACAGTGTATGTGTGGGTCTGTGACTACCAGTGGACTGTAAACAAGGCTGGGGTGTCATACACTGTATGTGCGGGTCTGTGACTACCAGTGGAACAAGGCTGGGGTATCAGACAGTGTATGTGTGGGTCTGTGATACCAGTGGAACAAGGCTGGGGTATCAGACAGTGTATGTGTGGGTCTGTGATACCAGTGGAACAAGGCTGGGGTATCAGACAGTGTATGTGTGGGTCTGTGATACCAGTGGAACAAGGCTGGGGTATCAGACAGTGTATGTGTGGGTCTGTGATACCAGTGGAACAAGGCTGGGGTGTCAGACAGTGTATATACAGTTCTGTGACTACCAGTGGCGTCGAGGTCAGTGGAAAATGGCTGGGGTGTATGTGTGGTTCTGTAAGAAAAAAAGAAAAAACAGGATGCGCTCCTGGTGTAATATATTCAGACAAAAATCCACCACCTTTCACCGTGATTAAATGCACTCACAAAAATAGTTGCTGAACTGAAAACTTATGTGTAGTCCAGCTATAATCGCCTCAGGGATATTTGGACCAACTGCCTCCCTCTTTAGCAGTATCCGATGGTGTCTCCACTCTCCAAACAATCAGCCACAACGTGGAAGTAAGGATATGTAAGGCAAAACACAAAAACACAGACAGAGCGCTAATAGTGTGTTATCCAATATAACTTAATATATTCATACAAAGAGAAATGCACTCACAATTTAATATTGTTGACCGTCTGACTTATATCAGCAATCAACTAGTAAAACCAGCAGGTACTTTACCCGTCCCTGCATGGGTGCCGTGTTTCTCCTCCTCTCAGAATTCCCAGTCGATCATGAACTGATAATCCACCATGAGAAATAAATTCCAAAAATCCAGGAGTTGTATAAAAAAATATAAAATAATATAAAAAATATACAAAAAACAAAAATAAGAAGTGTGCAGTTGATTTTGAAATTAAACTCTTATGGCCTGCAGGAAGTGGTAACCAACCAACCAGTTTATTGGTTGGTTACCACTTCCTGCAGGGCATAAGAGTTTCATTTCAAAATCAACTGCACACTTCTTATTTTTATTGTCATTTTTTGTTTTTTGTATATTTTTTATATTATTTTATATTTTTTTATACAACTCCTGGATTTTTGGAATTTATTTCTCATGGTGGATTATCAGTTCATGATCGACTGGGAATTCTGAGAGGAGGAGAAACACGGCACCCATGCAGGGATGGGTAAAGTACCTGCTGGTTTTACTAGTTGATTGCTGATATAAGTCAGACGGTCAACAATATTAAATTGTGAGTGCATTTCTCTTTGTTTGTATGAATATATTAAGTTATATTGGATAACACACTATTGGCGCTCTGTCTGTGTTTTTGTGTTTTGCCTTACATGTGTGGTTCTGTGACTACCACTGGACAGTGGAACAAGACTGAGGTGTTAGACAGTGTGTGTGTGGTTCATGACTACGAATGAGGATAGCGGAACAAGGCTGGGGTACCAGATAGTGTATGTCTGGGTGACAGAAGAACAATTCTGGAGTGCATGTGGTTCTATGAAATTCTTTCTTCTATTTGGACTTTGTGGTAAAAAACACTAGCCCCTAGCACCTTTAAATAAAAACAATCATTAGACACATTTACTTGTAATTGTTAAATGGTAAATTTTACACTAATAATTCACCTTAACCATTCAAAGTACTGGTCCTTAAAGGGTTTTTTAAAATAATAGAAATATAAGCAAAACATTGCTATTCCTTTAGAACGGGGTTGGAAACCTTTGGCTCTCAAGCTGTTGGGGACTATAATTTCCATCGTCCCCAACCAGCCGTTGGCTGATGATGGGAGTAAAAGTCGACAGCAGCTGATGAGGAAAATGTTTCCTAATCCCTATTTATACAAAACATATAAAATGACATCACAGAACTGTATTTTCCAAACCAGACGTGTGCCAAGTAGAACGTCCTGTGTGTCCTTTGCCTTATTCTCATTTCGGTACAAACCTTGGCTTGAGGAAGTCCGCGGTGAAGGCTCTGAGTGCGCGCGGAATGTCATTGGGATGGATGAGGTCTCCTGTCTGGGTGGTGGGAGGTTGGTTCTCTCCTGAACTGCTGGGTTCTACAGTGTCTCCTTCTATCTCCTTAAACACACAGAGCAAGGAGCATCAGGACCAGTTACAGTAGGAATCACAGAGGCTGATATAGTAAGGAAAAAGTGGTGTAATTATGGGACAAAATCAACCGTACCAGAAGGGACAGATGTGAAAATGTCAGATATTTAAATGGGCTTTTTAAACTCTTAGGCTAGAGAGATTTCCAGTGCATTGCTTTACGACTTTGCAACTTTTTTTAGCCCTTTGCACGAGTGATAAATGAGTCTTATTAAAGTTAATCTACTAAGAACCAGAACAATCCTGTGCCATAGAGGTCAAATAATAATGCCCATGCCCATCAGTTAAAATTGGGACTTTTAACCCCTTGAAGGCAAGAGAGGTCACCAACGAATCACGTCCAGCACTGTGAAAAGACTGTAAGTACAAAACAATGTTCTGGAATAGAGAAAGAAAAGGCTCAGTGTGATATCTCCTCCCCAGTACATGGGGGCTCACGTACACAGGTGAGTGTGATATCTCCTCCCCAGTACATGGGGGCTCACGTACACAGGTGAGTGTGATATCTCCTCCCCCAGTACATGGGGGCTCACGTACACAGGTGAGTGTGATATCTCCTCCCCCAGTACATGGGGGCTCACGTACACAGGTGAGTGTGATATCTCCTCCCCCGGTACATGGGGGCTCACGTACACAGGTGAGTGTGATATCTCCTCCCCCAGTACATGGGGGCTCACGTACACAGGTGAGTGTGATATCTCCTCCCCGGTACATGGGGGCTCACGTACACAGGTGAGTCTGATATCTCCTCCCCAGTACATGGGGGCTCACGTACACAGGTGAGTGTGATATCTCCTCCCCGGTACATGAGGGCTCACGTACACAGGTGAGTGTGATATCTCCTCCCCGGTACATGAGGGCTCACGTACACAGGTGAGTCTGATATCTCCTCCCCAGTACATGGGGGCTCACGTACACAGGTGAGTGTGATATCTCCTCCCCCAGTACATGGGGGCTCACGTACACAGGTGAGTGTGATATCTCCTCCCCCGGTACATGGGGGGCTCACATACACAGGTCAGTGTGATATCTCCTCCCCGGTACATGGGGGCTCACGTACACAGGTGAGTGTGATATCTCCTCCCCGGTACATGGGGGCTCACGTACACAGGTGAGTGTGATATCTCCTCCCCAGTACATGGGGGCTCACATACACAGGTGAGTGTGATATCTCCTCCCCGGTACATGAGGGCTCACGTACACAGGTGAGTGTGATATATCTCCTCCCCGGTACATGGGGGCTCACGTACACAGGTGAGTGTGATATCTCCTCCCCGGTACATGGGGGCTCACGTACACAGGTGAGTCTGATATCTCCTCCCCAGTACATGGGGGCTCACGTACACAGGTGAGTGTGATATCTCCTCCCCGGTACATGAGGGCTCACGTACACAGGTGAGTCTGATATCTCCTCCCCAGTACATGGGGGCTCACGTACACAGGTGAGTGTGATATCTCCTCCCCCAGTACATGGGGGCTCACGTACACAGGTGAGTGTGATATCTCCTCCCCCGGTACATGGGGGGCTCACATACACAGGTCAGTGTGATATCTCCTCCCCGGTACATGGGGGCTCACGTACACAGGTGAGTGTGATATCTCCTCCCCGGTACATGGGGGCTCACGTACACAGGTGAGTGTGATATCTCCTCCCCAGTACATGGGGGCTCACATACACAGGTGAGTGTGATATCTCCTCCCCGGTACATGAGGGCTCACGTACACAGGTGAGTGTGATATATCTCCTCCCCGGTACATGGGGGCTCACGTACACAGGTCAGTGTGATATCTCCTCCCTCGGTACATGGGGGGCTCACGTACACAGGTGAGTGTGATATCTCCTCCCCGGTACATGGGGGCTCACGTACACAGGTGAGTGTGATATCTCCTCCCCGGTACATAGGGGCTCATGTACACAGGTGAGTGTGATATATCCACCCCCGGTACATGGGGGTTCACGTACACAGGTCAGTGTGATATCTCCTCCCTGGTACATGGGGGCTCACGTACACAGGTGAGTGTGATATCTCCTCCCCGGTACATGGGGCTCACGTACACAGGTGAGTGTGATATCTCTTCCCCCGGTACATGGGGGTTCACGTACACAGGTCAGTCTGATATCTCCTCCCTCGGTACATGGGGTCTCACGTACACAGGTCAGTGTGATATCTCCTCCCCAGTACATGGGGTCTCACGTACACAGGTGAGTGTGATATCTCTTCCCCCGGTACATGGGGGTTCACGTACACAGGTCAGTCTGATATCTCCTCCCTCGGTACATGGGGGCTCACGTACACAGGTGAGTGTGATATCTCCTCCCCGGTACATGGGGGCTCACGTACACAGGTGAGTGTGATATCTCCTCCCCGGCACATGGGGGCTCACGTACACAGGTGAGTGTGATATCTCCTCCCCAGTACATGGGGGCTCACATACACAGGTGAGTATGATATCTCCTCCCCAGTACATGGGGTCTCACGTACACAGGTGAGTGTGATATCTCTTCCCCCGGTACATGGGGGTTCACGTACACAGGTCAGTGTGATATCTCCTCCCCAGTACATGGGGTCTCACGTACACAGGTGAGTGTGATATCTCCTCCCCAGTACATGGGGTCTCACGTACACAGGTGAGTGTGATATCTCCTCCCCAGTACATGGGGGCTCACATACACAGGTGAGTGTGATATCTCCTCCCCAGTACATGGGGTCTCAAGTACACAGGTGAGTGTGATATCTCTTCCCCCAGTACATGGGGTCTCACGTACACAGGTGAGTGTGATATCTCTTCCCCCAGTACATGGGGTCTCACGTACACAGGTGAGTGTGATATCTCCTCCCTGGTACATGGGGCTCACGTACACAGGTGAGTATGATATCTCTACCCCCGGTACATGGGGGCTCACATACACAGGTGAGTGTGATATCTCCTCCCCGGTACATGGGGCTCACGTACACAGGTGAGTATGATATCTCTACCCCCGGTACATGGGGGATCACGTACACAGGTGATTCTGATATCTCCTCCCTCGGTACATGGGGGCTCACGTACACAGGTGAGTGTGATATCTCCTCCCCGGTACATGAGGGCTCACGTACACAGGTGAGTGTGATATCTCCTCCCCGGTACATGAGGGCTCACGTACACAGGTGAGTGTGATATATCCACCCCCGGTACATGGGGGCTCACGTACACAGGTCAGTGTGATATCTCCTCCCCGGTACATGAGGGCTCACGTACACAGGTGAGTGTGATATCTCCTCCCCGGTACATGAGGGCTCACGTACACAGGTGATTGTGATATCTCCTCCCCCGGTACATGAGGGCTCACGTACACAGGTGAGTGTGATATCTCCTCCCCGGTACATGGGGGCTCACGTACACAGGTGAGTGCGATATCTCCTCCCCGGTACATGGGGGCTCACATACACAGGTCAGTGTGATATCTCCTCCCCGGTACATGGGGGCTCACGTACACAGGTGAGTGTGATATCTCCTCCCCCGGTACATAGGGGCTCATGTACACAGGTGAGTCTGATATCTCCTCCCCAGTACATGGGGGCTCACATACACAGGTGAGTGTGATATCTCCTCCCCCGGTACATGGGGGCTCACGTACACAGGTGAGTGTGATATCTCCACCCCCGGTACATGGGGGCTCACGTACACAGGTGAGTGTGATATCTCCTCCCCAGTACATGGGGGCTCACATACACAGGTCAGTGTGATATCTCCTCCCCGGTACATGGGGGCTCACGTACACAGGTGAGTGTGATATCTCCACCCCCGGTACATGGGGGCTCAAGTACAAAGGTGAGTGTGATATCTCCTCCCCCGGTACATAGGGGCTCATGTACACAGGTCAGTGTGATATCTCCTCCCTCGGTACATGGGGGGCTCACGTACACAGGTGAGTGTGATATCTCCTCCCCGGTACATGGGGGTCACGTACACAGGTGAGTGTGATATCTCCTCCCCCGGTACATGGGGGCTCACGTACACAGGTCAGTGTGATATCTCCTCCCTCGGTACATGGGGGGCTCACGTACACAGGTGAGTCTGATATCTCCTCCCCAGTACATGGGGCTCACGTACACAGGTGAGTGTGATATCTCCTCCCCGGTACATGGGGGTCACGTACACAGGTGAGTGTGATATCTCCTCCCCCGGTACATGGGGGCTCACGTACACAGGTCAGTGTGATATCTCCTCCCTCGGTACATGGGGGGCTCACGTACACAGGTGAGTGTGATATCTCCTCCCCGGTACATGGGGGCTCACGTACACAGGTGAGTGTGATATCTCCTCCCCCAGTACATGGGGGCTCACGTACACAGGTGAGTGTGATATATCCTCACGTACACAGGTGAGTGTGATATCTCCTCCCTCGGTACATGGGGGCTCACGTACACAGGTCAGTCTGATATCTCCTCCCCAGTACATGGGGGTTCACGTACACAGGTCAGTGTGATATCTCCTCCCCGGTACATGAGGGCTCACGTACACAGGTGAGTGTGATATATCCACCCCCGGTACATGGGGGCTCACGTACACAGGTCAGTGTGATATCTCCTTCCCGGTACATGGGGGTTCACGTACACAGGTCAGTGTGATATCTCTTCCCCCGGTACATGGGGGCTCAAGTACACAGGTCAGTGTGATATCTCCTCCCCAGTATATGGGGGCTCACGTACACAGGTCAGTGTGATATCTCCTCCTCGGTACATGGGGGGCTCACGTACACAGGTCAGTCTGATATCTCCTCCCCATTACATGGGGGCTCACGTACACAGGTCAGTGTGATATCTCCTCCTCGGTACATGGGGGGCTCACGTACACAGGTCAGTCTGATATCTCCTCCCCATTACATGGGGGCTCACGTACACAGGTCAGTCTGATATCTCCTCCTCGGTACATGGGGGGCTCACGTACACAGGTCAGTGTGATATCTCTTCCCCCGGTACATGGGGGCTCAAGTACACAGGTCAGTGTGATATCTCCTCCCCCGGTACATGGGGGCTCACGTACACAGGTGAACGTGATATCTCCACTCCCGGTACATGGGGGCTCGCAGACAGAAGCAAGCTCACTATAATGACAAACGGAGCTTGCTGTTACAATAGATGTGATTCACGTGAATATGAAGGGAAGAATGAACGTGCTCCCAGGGAGAGCTGGGAGAGGGGTGGGAGGAGAATTGGAGGTCTGGGAAGTCCTGCTCCGATGTGCCAACATTACCCCTGTACCTCAGAATGCAGAAGTGACCACATGAAGTCTATATTTTAGATTGAATATCTACTAAAGTATATAACTAGAAATAAAAAACAAGCCAATCCACTTACCATTTTACTAGATAAATCATATGAGACAAAGTGTATTAGATGTGAAAGTTCCGCTTAAAGCCCCCAAATTGGAGAATGTGAGTTTAAGAGATTGGGGAAGGTGTAGATTAATTCAGGGACAGTCAGACCTCATATTGTGCACATTCACCTCCACATACATTTACATCATGTGATAAGCCAGACATGGCTCCCCAGGTGGTGTTCCTCTACAATCACCATTATCTTCAGCCTTACAGATTCTGGCTGAGAATGATGGGAGTTGGAGTCTAACACCAGCTGGAGTGCCATATTTGGCTTATCATGAATGTAAATGTACTTGGAGATGATTATAACATAGCTGATGAGGCTTAAAAAAGACATGCGTCCATCAAGTCCAGCCCATGCCATATCACCCTTGTTGATCCATAGGAAGGCAAAAGTTCTCCATTGAAGCCATTTCCAATTTAGCCCCAAGCGGGTAAAAAAATTCCTTCCTGACTCCAAATGGCAGTCAGATATTTCCCTTGATCAACAACCTATCTGCATTGAACCCAACTGTCATAATTCTCAGTATTGTTCTGTGCTAGATAGGATTACATTACTTTTTTGAAAGCAGTTGCATTATTTGCAAGCACAGCATCCCGAGGCAAAGAATTTCATAACGTTACTACCTTTATTGTAAAAAAAACAAAAAAACACCCTGCCTTTGATTTTGCCGAAAGGACCTTTCCTCAAGTCTTAATGGATGACCTCTTGTTCTTAGCTCAGCTCTTTGCATAAATAATGAATTGGATAGTTCTTTGTATTGACCTTGAATATATATGTAAATAGTAATCATATCACCCCTTAGACGTCTCTTCTCTAATGTAAACAAACCCAGTTTGGCTAGTCTTTCTTTATAACTCAGTTCCTCCAATCCCGTTATCAGCGTTGTTGCTTGTCTCTGCACTTTTGTATGCATGATAGAACCCTATTTGTTCTTGCAGCAGCTGAGTGACACTGTACACTGATGTGCAGTCTATTGTAGTTTCCCATTTTGTGTATATGTAACATGTTTGTTTCTGCAGCCCAAATATATAACCTTACATTTATCTACATTAAATGTCATCTGCCACTTTTCAGCCCATTCACTGTTTATCCAAATCTTTCTGCAGATACAAAGCATCCAGCCCTGTATGTATTTCCTTACACAGCTTAGTGTCATCAGCAAAGACCGAGACATTACTTTGAATACTTTAACCCCTTAATGACAGATGACGTGCCAAGACCATCGTCGGTGGATGTGAGTTAAGGACAGGTCACCCCTTAAGGGTTTAAATATCAAGATCATTAATAAACAGTTGTAAACATCATGGAGTCAGACTGTCCCTGAATTAATCTACACCTTCCTCTCTCTCTTATCCTAATGTTCTCCAAGTGGGGGGTTCAGGGGCTCGATCCAAATGTTGGAGATAAAAAAGATGTTAGGGCAAAATGGATACCGACCGATAAAAGAAATGTCTTGGTCGGTATCCAAATGTCCTACCGGCATAAAGCACAACGGACGTTAGGCCACAAAAATGGTCTTATGGCCAAACACCAATTTTGTGCGTTAAGTTCCCAAAATGCTGCTAAATAGCGGCAGTATTGGGAAATTCAAAGGAAAAAAAAAGCTAACGATCAGTGCCTGACATACTGCTAAGCACCGATCGTTAACTAATCTGTGTTACACTTATCTGTCATCCACTGTCCTTCTCTTCAGTCTTCTTTCTTCTCTTCTTTCGTCTCGTATCTGTAAAAGAAAAAAATAGTATAACTACAGAATGCAATACATCATTTAACCCCCTGAGTGCCAGAGGGGTAAGCAATGCAATACAAAAGCAATGCATTGCAGACATCTCTGGGGCTCAAAGAGTTAAGCAATGTATTGGTGCCCCAGTGTATAGTGAAATATGCCCCCGTTCTTCTGATAAGCCAGAAGTTTTAATAAAGTTGCAATATGTCAAAAATATGCTGAGAATAAACTTAGCTAATAATTCTAATGTCCCCGCCTCTGTGTGCGGCCACAGAGGTGGTGGCGGCGGAGACATTGCTGTGTGCCACAGACCCCCCTTCTGCTGCCTCATGGGCCGATGCCCATTCCGCAATGAGGGAATTTGAGCAGAGACTGCCTTTATATTTGGGCAGCCTCTCATCCAGTTCCATCACAGCCATTGGCTTACGCACATCCCAGCCAATCAGATTTGAGTGACTGTGCTTTAAACTGATTGGCTGAGATGTGCGTAAGCACAACTCAGCCAATGGCTGTGAGGGAATTGGATCAGAGGCTGCCCATATATAAAGGCAGTCTGTGCTCAAATTTCATCATTGTGGAATGGGCATCGGCATGTGAGGCAACAGAAGGAGAGGAGGTCTGTAGCACACAGCGATGTGTCTGCCGCCGCTGCCTCTGCGATCGCACACAGTGATGGAGACATTAGAATTATTAGCTAAGTATATTCTCAGCATGGTTTTGACATATGATATGGCAACTTTATTATAACTTCTGGCTTAAAACAATAATGGCAGCATATTTCACTATACACAGGGGCACTAATACATCGCTTAACTCTTTGAGCCCCAGGGAGGTCTGCAACGCATTGCTTTGCGATGCATTTCGTACTCTTCTGGCACTCAAGGGGTTAAACGATGTATTGTATTCTGCACTGTATTTATACTATTTTTTCTTTCACAGATACAAGAAGAAAGAAGAGAAAAAAAAAGACTGAAGAGAAGGACAGAAGATGACCAGGAAGCTGACGACTCCGCTGGACATCAGGATTAATGGTAAGTGTTACTTGTAATGGGATGTCTTTTGAACTTAGTCGGGTTAACCCTATGAATGCCAGCGGGGTAATTATATCCCACTGGCACTCATAGGGTTAATTCTACTAACGTCTGACACATTTTTCATACTTTGGATGTACTGATGTGGGGCTTAGAGCTCTATATCAATACATCCACTGAGGACTTAGGTTTTTTTACTTTTTTCCTTCGAGTGTCTGCGTCAGCTGTTTAAAGCGCCGATAAGGGACTCAAGTCATAAAAATAACTGGGTCTTAACTTTCATGTGATAACTTGAGTCTCTTATTGGATTTTCATGGCTAACACAGACATTTGAATTTATATTTACGGTATTTTCATCATTTTAAATGGATGAAAACACCTCTTAAAGGGATAGTAATACTTCGTTTTAACTTTATTTTATTTTGTAGGCATTAAAAAAACATGAATAATGATATAAGTCTTATCTCTCAAACCTTTATGGTTTAAGAGATATTCACAAGCAAAGTTTCCCCCTCCCGCCCCTTTTACTGATGTAACACTGCTCAGCCAGATCAGAAGGGAGGTGCCCAGGTAGACTGCAGAGAGGGACAATCTTCAATTAAGATAAGGGAAAAACCTGAAAAGCTTGTCAAGGGGGGCAGGGATTTCATTGTTCTCATAGGAAGAAGATTGTCCCCTGCTGTTATCTGTCTGGTCTATGGACTGGATTCCACATCTGAGAAGAGATGGCTTACACTAGGTAAAAGGGGCGGGAGGGGAAACTTTGCTTGTGAATATCTCATAAACCATAAAGGTTTGAGAGATAAGACTTATATCATTCTTCATGTTTTTTTAATGCCTACAAAATAAAATAAAGTTAAAACGAAGTATTACTATCCCTTTAACTCCTTAAGGACCGGCCACGCACGTACTTTGCGGTCACTTAAGGACCACAGACCATTTTTTTTTTTTTTGCTGCATCTGATTCCAGACTCCCCAAACGGCGTGCAGCCGCGCAGGAAACCTGGAATTCCATGACGGTCCAGGACCGTCATGGGTCCTTAAGGGGTTAAGTTTATCACCCGACGGCTCTTTTTTTTTTGCCAGTATTTTTTCACAGCACATACATTTGAATAGCTTACTGTACGGGAAAACATGCTGTCGGCAGAAAAAACATCCGTCTCCAACATTTGGTTCGAGCCCTTAAAGGAATAGTAATGTTTCATAATAAAAGCAGCTCTGATTAATCATCATAGTATTTGTACTTTGGAGAGTGTTATTTCAATACTGTCAGAGTTGTAGTTCAAGAGTAATTCAATAACAAAGTATCCCCCTCCTGCCCCTTTTACTGATGTAACGCTGTTCAGCCAGATCAGAAGGGAGGTGACCAGGTAGATTGCAGAGAGGGACAATCTTCAATTAAGATAAGGGAAAAACCTGAAAAACTTGTCAAGGGGGGGCAGGGCTTTCATTGTTCTCATTGGAAGAAGATTGTCCCCTGCTGTTATCTGTCCGGTCTATGGACTGGATTCCACATCTGAGGGGAGGTGTCTTACTCTTGAACTACAACTCTGACAGTATTGAAATAACACTCTCTATGGCTCAATTGCTATGAAGACTAATTGAAGCTGCTGTTTTTGTGAAACATTACTAACACATTAATCTGGTACAAACAGCCAGTAGGAGGGCTGAAGAGCCACAGGATGCAAACAATCACCACAAAAACTTCTTAACCAACTAGGCTGACCAGATCTCATCTTTAACCGGGGGACACATAGGAAACAGGTATATTTCAGTGCTTCACTGAAATCAATGCAGTCCTGCAGTATGCATTTTTATTATGCGTCCCCGGTTAAAGATGAGGTCTGGTCAGCCTACAACAAACACAAACAGACATTCATATAGAAAGACACACACAGACACACCCAGTCCCTGGGCAATGCCGCATTATATTTGCTTGTATACTTATAAACAGATACACCAGGGTCTCTTGTTCACGTAAGAATAGTGTGCCTTTATCCCTTTGAATGCCTCTGGCACTCAAAGGGTTCATAATTATGCTGTTTAAAAAAGAGAGTCTGTAGTAATTAATGTAATAACTTACCTGTCGTGATATATCTCGCTGTTTCTTGTATTTACAGAAAAAATCCACCAGTCTGTACATGTCGCTTTCAGTCCTGATTCCTAGCGCCTGGGAAAGACACCACAATGAGTAACTGCGGGTGATTGGGTACCTCAGGTGGCAGACAGTATGGGGCATATCCAGGAAGCTACAGCGATACAGTTATGGAGAAACCCAACTGCACCATGGGGATTTAACTCCTTAGTGACCGGTGACGTGCTAGGACTGTCATCTGTAAATGTCACTAAATGACCGATGGGTGTCCTAGCATGTCACATATTTTTTGCTCACAGCAGCTACCGAGGTCTGAGACTGACCTGTCCAAGACTGGAGAGGTCAGTATCAGCTCCATTCAGTGAGCCGGCACACGTGATCAGTCACATGCGCCAGTTCACCCAATGAGATAAAAGCAGTGCTTAAGGGGAATCCACTCCCCAGGATTGTGGTTGTTAAGGGGTTAAATAGTACTTTTTAAAGCAGCAGTAAATGTTTCTTTTTGAAAACCTATAGGGCTTTTCCTACTGAGTAAAATAAGTGTACTCCCACTGCTGACAGTTGTTTTATTCAAATGTTCTCACCATTGAAAACTGTTGTACTGTCAGGAAACACTGATCCAGGGAGGTTACTTCCTGAAAGTTCCATCTGACAGGAAGTGACTAAGCAGGTACTATCACATTCTATGGAGCACTGTTTGTCAGTGACTTACCTCTCCCTTAGACTACAACAGTATAACTGTGTGAAATCTGTCCACTAGAGGGCAAACAACAACAGTTCTAACAATAATAACTCCGGAAAAAACACATCTACCTGCAGTTTTACTCAGTAGAAAATGGACCTACCATATATGCTTTTTCC
Source organism: Rhinophrynus dorsalis (assembly GCA_037306005.1). Taxonomy (NCBI): domain Eukaryota; kingdom Metazoa; phylum Chordata; class Amphibia; order Anura; family Rhinophrynidae; genus Rhinophrynus; species Rhinophrynus dorsalis. The sequence continues at coordinate 550,664,310 of CM074720.1, forward strand.
TGCTGCTAGAAAGGTCTTGATATACACTGGAGACCAGTCTAGCATCTGAAGAGTTAAAAGCTCATTCTAAATGGGAATCTTAAGACTATTTCTCTGCCCCTAATGGTACAGTTGTTTTTCTGTAATACTGCACATATTTAGCTTCATTAATATGGCCCAATTTGTTTAAAGGGATTGTAAAGTCCCGAAAAAAGTATAGCCCGACAGGTAAAATAAAAAATACATAATGCCCTAATTCCTGTCTCTGGTTTGAGAGATGTAGGAAAATAAAGTCCTCCGCTCCTTCCCCCTTCTCATGTGTTCTCTGTATAGCTGGCGGCATGAGATCCTGCTTCCGGGCGGCTCTTCAGCAGCGATGACATCGAGATATCTAACTACATATACTTCATCTGAATGGTCTACAATGTGTGCTTGCAAACCAGGCACACGTTTTAGACCATTCTGATTAAGTATTTATCTTTAGATATCGTTATATCGGCACTGCTGAAGAGCCGCCTACAGTCGCGTGACCAGGTTCTGCCTCTGACAGCTTTACAGCTCGTCAGGCAGAAGGGGGAGGGAGCGGAGACCTTTATTTTATTACATCTCTCAAACCAGAGATAGGAATTAGGGCATTACGTATTTTTTTTATTGTACCTATCATTTGGGCTATACTTTTTTGGGGACTTTACTATCTCTTTAAGCACATAAAGGGCTGGATTTATATGGCCTATATACCCCTGGGTGCCTTAAACCCTGCCCATGGACATACCCACAAATGACCCCGCCCTCATCCCCACCCTCTGTTGCCTGCCCAGAAAATAACCTTATCCTATAACATAGAAACGCACACCAAAATAATCTTTTAATCCCTTCATTAACCCCTTAACCCTTTGAGTGCCAGAGGGGTACGGAACGATTGCTTTGAAATACGTTCCGTACCCCTCTGGCACTCAAAGGGTTAAGGATCGGGAAAATCTGGGGTGGATTTCACTTAAGGACCGGAGCAATTCTGACATTTTTGACTATGTCTTTATTGAACACTGTTTTCCCTCTAAGTCTTTTATTCCACCCCCATAACTTATATACTGTTTTTATGCATAATTAGGGCTTTCTTTTGATACCACACTTATATGGATAACCCTCCATTTATTTTATTAATATTCAAGAAAATGGTAAAAAAAAAAATGTAAAAAAAAAGCCCACCATTTTTATTTTTTCTCTTGTGATCATTTGGAAGCAATGGGTTAAATTTTTATGGCGACTGCATGAAAGGAATGACCGGTCAGTCATATCTACAAAATGGGTGCAATATCACAGTGGCCTGCAGTTATACAGTGATGCTGTTGTTACACCATGGTACGTTTTAATAAAACACCTCTCAGCAGTGGGAGTTTCCTTGTTTTACTCAGGGGGATAAACCGTAACACATTTTTTTTTAACATATTGAGTATTACTATCCCTTTAACTATAAAATGGCTACCATAAATAGAGGTGATTTCAAAAGCTCTTTCAAAATCACCCGTCATTATAAAGTACTAACTCCACTTTAAAGTTAAAATACTGCAATTTCTTTAACACCATGGAAGGTAGAGATGTCTTTGCGAATCAAAACACTGAAGACATAACTAGCATCCCATGAGGTTAAAGGGCTTCATTTGAACAGTGCTAACATTTCAGCACATTTTCAACAATTTGCCCCAGTGCCTTGGTTGAACAGTAAGTCAATACATAGATGCACATCTATAGTTAGCCTGAAGAGTTATTTATTTAGCAAATGTTTTACCAGGAAGAATACATTGAGATTTCTCTCGTTTTCATGTCATAGAGTTGCTATTCTGGAGTAAATTAGCTGTGGCATAGAAAACAAATTAAAATGCCCAATGATTTAAACTGGGAATTTAAAGGGGATCTCTCACATAGATATAAGTAATGCTCATTAGATAGTGCATTTAGTGAAAGCATTTAAAATGTTGTTGATTTAAAAACAAAACAAAAAAAAAAATGTTATCTGCGCAAAACTTAATGTTAAAAAAGTGCCCAGCAGCCTACTTCCATCTTGCAGCACTGCCTCTGCTCCCGTCCCACTACCCAGCATCCTCCGATGACGGAGGCTATCTTTCTCTAAGCTGGATCGATCTCATTGGCAGAGATCGATATCTAGCCAATGAGATCGCTCCAGCTTAGAGACAGACAGCCTCCGTCATCGGTGGAGGGAGGGGAGCAGAGGCAGTTCGGCAAGCCAGAAGTAGGCTGCCGGGCACTTTTTAAACATTAATTTTTGTGCAGATAAAGTTTTTTTTGTTTTTTTTTAAATGAATGTTTTAAATGTTTTCCCTAAATGCTCTAACTAATTGAGCATTACTTATATCTATGTGAGAGATCCACTTTAACCACTTGAATTTTAGAGAGACCTCAAATGCATTGATTAGAAATCCTTTGGAAACCTCTTCAGTATTCATGGGGTTAATTGACGGATTTATTTAAGGAAGGAAGAATTTTGGGACTTTTTATTGTCTATTGTGCAGTTGGTTTGCGTCAGAACTGAACCTCTTTAGACTATTGAATACACCCCCAAACTCTGCAGTGTTGCAGAGAACCACAAAATTCCATTCATCTATCACACTCAGATTTGCCCCTTGGGGGGGAGAGTAACAGTTTAATAATAACTTTGCTGCATCTTTTCTGTACGTACCAACATAAACGCCACCCCACATTTAACTTCATCTAATCCCATTATCATACCTCCCAACATTTCAAATTGCCAAAGAGGGACACTTGTGTTTTAGGGGGTGTTGCCAGGGGCGTGGCTGGAAGGCGGGGCACTACCAATAATTTTTAGGCTATTTCATGACCTATTGACACCTCTTTGTGTAACCTAATAAATGACTTTTAACAAGAACAAAGTATTTTATGTACACGTACTAATTTATAAACACATATACTGATGTTTAAACAAACAATAATGTGAGTTTTATTGCCGTGGAGCAATGTGATACATTTATATACAGACCATTCAGTCTGATCTCCCATGCCTCCCAATATTTCAAATGGCCAAAGAGGGACACTTGTGTTTTAGGTGGTGTTTCTGGGGGGGTGGCTTATACACGGGGCATTACTGAGAATTTTTAGGTTTCTGTGTGACCTATTGACACCTCTTTTTGAAACTGAATAAAGGATTTAGAGCAAGAACAAAGTATTTTATTTACAGAGATTCATTTACAAACACATATACTGACGATTAACTAAGCATTCACATGAGTTTCATTGCTGTGGATCAACGTGATAAACTAATATACACAACACTCACTCTGATGTCCTAAAAAGAGGGACACCAGGGTAGAAAAGAGGGAAAGTGGGATTTGGGTCTCAAAGAAGCACTGTCCCTCCTAAAGAGGGACACTTGAGGTATGTGATCTCCTAAACAGGGGGACATCAGGGTGAGAAAGAGGAACAGAGGGATTTGTGTCTAAAAGGGGACTGTCCCTCCTAAAGAGGGACACTTGGGAGGTATGCATAATTTACCAGGCACCAATGTCACATTAAACCAGTGAGATGGCTCAGTTGGTTAATGCATCAGCTGTAGAATCTGCTCAAACAACAAGGTCACAGATTTTAGTCCCAGCAAGGTCAGCTCAGCCTTTCACCACCTCCAGGGTAGATGAAGTGACTCCAGGACATACTTGAAAACGAGAGACAATCTCAATGTATTCTTCCTGGTAAAATACTTTCACAAAATGAAAACTATGTAAGTCATACAACATACCCCAAAAATAGCATCCAGCCTTATGAGAGTGCGCTCATCTTTCTCCAGCGGGGACAGCAACTGATCTAATTTATTCTCAACCAGGAAACCCTAGGAAAGAGATCAGAGATTAGAAATCAGGTACTTTAACTCTAAACACGCTGGGTTTTCACCTTCCATGACAACCACCTAAAGAGAAATTAATGCATATCTTCTAATAAAACTAGGAGAATAGGCGTAGGACTTCAAAATTAAAAAGAAAAAACCCTGGAAATTCCAGTGGGTGGAATAAGGTTTTCAGCAGTGCTGCTAGCATCAGTGAACATGAACGTGACATCCAGAACTGATGATATCATGTTCATGGAGGAGGACATCACTGATGCTAGCAGCTATGCCGGATGATCAGAGGGGTGTTCAATGCATTGGGAATTAACTTGTTGCTCACCTCACTAGTCCTCATATGGTTAAAGGGATAGTAATGCTTCACAATGAAAGCAGCTCCAATTAATCTTCATAGTATTTAGGCCATGGAGAGTGTTATTTCAGTACTGTCAGAGTTGTAGTACAAGAGTAATTGAATGATAAAGTATCCCTCTCCCGCCCCTTTTACTAATGTAACACTGCTCACCTCAGAGCAGAAAGACTGTCCATATGGATCACAGAGAGGGACAATCTTCAGTGAGTATAAGGGAAAACCTGAAAAACCTGACAGGGGGGGCAGGGTTTTCCTTATGATCACAGTAAGAAGATTGTCCCTTGCTGTGATCTGTCCGGTCAAGAGACCAGATTCCACATCTGAGGGGAGGTGGCTTACACTAGGTAAAAGGGGAGGGAGGGGGATACTTTATCATCCAATTGCTCTTGTGCTACAACTCTGACAATATTGAAATAACACTCCCCATGGCCTAAATACTATGAAGATTTATCAGAGTTGCTTTTATTGTAAAACATTACTATCCCTTTAAGTGCATTGAGTGCTCTCAGCGCATCATAACATGGAACTCACACATCACAGTATTATTACCTTTTGGTAAGAAAATAAGCAGCAATTTTTGCTGTATAAACACATAAAAATAATGTGGATACTGAGGTCTTTATCCACAAACGAAAAACAAAGCAATTCTGCACAACAGGGAAGAAAAGAGGATTTTAATCTTACCCGTTAAATCCTTTTCTCTTAGTCCATACAGGTTACTGGTAACTTTGGGTAGGCAATCCACCCCTTTAAGTAGGCAGGAACAATTCTAGAAGTGAATGAAGGGGTGGAGCCTACCTTCCCTCCTTGGCTGCAGCTAGCCAATCAGCTCCAGTAAGATTTGAGACACTAACTATTGAATAGATAGTAAGAAGGGAAAGAAGACTCCTGTGAGCATGAACCCGAAGGACCCCCATGTTCTGCCACAGGAGAGCCAAGCATGGTCCCTTGACATGGTGGGAGACCAGTAACCTGTATGGACTAAGAGAAAAGGATTTAACAGGTAAGACTAAAATCATCTTTTCTCTGTCGTCCAATACAGATTACTGGTAACTTTGGGATGTTTCCCAGAGGTGGGAAGTAAGGCAAGGACCAGGTGCAGGGCTTCCAAAGTTACCAGAGCATATATGAACCATCAGATCAGAGGAAGCCCAACAAGAACAAATGAAGTGTCAACAGACACTGAACAGGGGTAACAACACCCCAGGAACTGTTACACAGCACACAGAACTAGAGCCAACATGGCTCAAAAGTGAAGGAGCACTGAAGAACTGAAGAAGGTCCTAGACAGGCAAGACTGCCTCCAGGATCTTCCTGCCAAAGCTGGCATCAGCCGATGCCAGCAAATCAGCACGGTAGTCCTTCGAAAAGGTGTGCACAGACGACCAAGTGGCAGCCTTGCACATATGATCAGCCGAGGCCTGATTCTTATAAGCCCAAGAAGCCCCAGTGGATCTAGTAGAATGAGCCGTGACCCGAAAGGGAACAGGCTTCTTCGTTAGCTCGTAAGCCTTGCAAATAGTGGATTTAATCCAAGACGCAATGGTCACTTTGGATGCCGGTCTCTCTGCCCTGGGACCCTCAGGGATGACGAGCAGTGCATCAGACTGTCCAATGGACTCGGTGCAATGAACATAAAACTTGAAACAAAGCACCACATCTAAGTGGAGATCCCTCTCTTTGTCAGAGGTAGGGCAGAAAGAAGGCACCACAATCTCCTGATTAATGTGGAACTCAGAAACCACCTTCGGGAGAAACTCTTGTGAAGTGCAAAGCACCTCCTTGTCCTTGTGAAACACCAAAAAAGAGTGGTCTGCAAGGCCATTTTCAGCAGGTGTAGAGGAATAGTAGCCAAGGACTCAAAGGGAGGGCGCTAAAGAACGCCCAAACCAAGTTAAGATCCCACTGAGGAGCAGAGACTTGAAAACAGGACGAGTATAAGCAACGCCCTGGAAGAAAACCTTGATATCAGGAAGAATAGCAATGCGCCTCTGAAAGAAAACAGAGAGACCAGAAGCCTGAACCTTAAGGGAACTCAAACTGAGGCCCTTATCCACACCATCCTGCAAGAAGGCAGGACCGTAGGCAGAACAAAATCCTGAGAGAGGTCCCTATCAGCACACCAAGAGAGAAAGGTCGACCAGGCACGATGGTAGGCCTTAGATGAAATAGGTTTGCGGGCACTAAGCACAGTAGCCAACACACCAGAAGAAAAACCTTTCTTCCTCAGTATTAAGGATTCGATTTCCAAGCTGTCAAGGCTAGACGATGACCATCCTCCTTCCACATGTAACCCTGTAGAAGAAGATCCGGACGGCAAGGAAGTCAGAATGGCTCCGCCACTGATAGATCCAGAAGCTCCGGAAGCCAAGACTGCAGAGGCCAGTACGGAGCAATCAGAATGACTGAACAGTGCTCCCGTCTCAGTTTCCTTAACAACCTGTGCAACATGGGAATGGGAGGAAAGATGTAAGCCAGAGGAAATAACCAAGGAATGGACATGGCATCCACCGCTAGAGCTAGAGGTTCCCTCCAGCTGCGAGACTTCTTGGTCCGCCCTGCTTGTTGATGTATGACAACACCACGGTAGTGGCTGACTGGACCCAGACCGGGCAGTCCTCCAGCTAGCGTGTCCAGTGACGAAGGGCATAAAATATTGCCCGAAGCTCCAACACGTTGATGGGAAGGAGAGATTACTCCTGAGACCACCGACCCTGAGCACTCAGGCGACCCAGAACCGCTCCCCATCCAGATAGGCTGGCATCCGTCATCACCATGGTCCAAAAGGACACCATGAAGGGCTTGCCCTTCAGCAGATTGGAGAGGTTGAGCCACCACGACAGACTCAGTTCCACACGAAGAGTAAGGGACACTGACATCTTCAGAAGGTCCGGCTGACCCCTGCACGCCTTGATCACAAACCTCTGGAGTTCCCTGGTGTGAGCCATGGCAATCGGGACTGCTTGTATGGTGGAAATGAACTTCCCCACTAGACAGGACAACTTCTTGGCTGGAACTGGATCATAAGCCAGAACAGAGGAAACCCTGTGGGTGATCTGGTGAACCACCTCGTCCGTGAGAAACACTATGCTCTGCTGGGTGTCAAAGAGAAGGCCCAGGAAGACCAGATGCAGGGATGGGACAAGATCTGACTTGTCCATGTTGTCCATGATGGGTGAGCGCAAGAATGCAGTCCTGATCCTGCTGATGAAGAAGGTCTGAAAAAGGGGATTTCAGAAGCAGGTCGTCCATGTACGGAGTGACTCTGATTCCGTCCCGATGGAGGACGAACACTAAGACTCCCAGGACATGATTGAAGACATAAGGAGCTGTGGTCAGACCAAAGGGAAGAGCCGAAAACTAAAAATGCCCTTGGTCGCAGGCAAATCTGCAATACTGCCGGCTCTCTGGATGAATGGTGATATAGATACGCGTCCTGAAGATCAAGAGAAGCAAGGAATTCCCCAGGGGACATGGCAGCAATCACCATCCATAGGGACTCCTGGTGATAATGAGTCTTGATAGCGAAAGAATTGAGATCCTTCAGGTTCAAAATCGGACGACAGCCGCCGTCCTTCTTGGAGACCAGAAAAAGGTTTGAGTAAAAACCCATACCCCTGTCCTGAACAGGAACAGGTTCCAGAACTTCCTTGTCTAAAAAGGTCCGGATAGCGCCGTCTAACAGATAGCATTTTTCCATGCCTTGGGGCCTGTGAGAGGGGAAAAACCGTAAGGGAGGAAGAGAGACAAAAGGGATCCTGTACACTTCCGCCACCACCTGCAAAACCCACGGGTCCACCAATGAGTCCTCCCAGACGCTGTGGTAGTGATGCAAACGGCCACCCACAGCCGAGTGGGGACCTGGGTTTGGAGAGTCATGCCAAAGAAGGCTTGGAGATCTTGGGCTTCCATTGTTTGGGCTTGGAGGAGGAACGCGGAGCTGAGGGAACTGTCTCGTTCGCTGGGTGTGTCTAAGTCTGGAAGGAACGAAAAAGACGATTACGCTTGATAGGTGTCTTCATCCTAGAGACCAGAGGCAGTAGGGTACTCTTGTCCCCTGTGGCCTCACTAATCAGATCCTTAAGATCTGGCACCAACAGAGGAGTGCCTTGAAAGGGCAACGAGAGCAAAGCTTTCTTGGAAGCAGTGTCAGCAGAGAAGATCTTGAGCCAAAGAGCTTGTCTGGAAACCACAGACGTGGTGGAAACCCTTGCCACCAAATGGAAGGCATCAAACAAGGCAGTAGATACGTAGTGCTGGGCCTCAGAAATGTTGGCAAGTAGCCAAAACAAATCAGAAGTAGGAGCACCCTGAAGGACAGCAAGAGTAAGATGTTCAGTCCAGACTGCAATGGCCCTGTTCACCCAGGCCGCAGCAAACGCTGAATGCAGGGAAGTACCAGTGGTGGCAAAAATGGACTTGAGGGAGGCCTCAAGTTTCTTGTCAGTCCAGTCTTTCAGAGCGGACGCATCAGCAACTGGCAAGGCAGTGGACTTAGAAATCCTAGAGACAGGTGCATCCACCTTGGGGGGATGAACCGACTGAGCAAGTGCCACATCAGAAAAGGGGTAAAGCTTGGCGAATTTCTTGGATACAGAAGGTTTTCTGTCCAGATACTTCCACTCATCAGACACTAGGCGGTCAAGAGTGGGGTTAGGCGGAAAACAAGTATGGGGCCTCTTAGGCTCCTGAAATACATCAGAGGGATCCAAAGAAACCTCTTGAACCAAGAGAATGTTTACAGAGTTTAAAACGGCCCTGATCAGGCCCTCAGCCGAGGGATCAGGATCAGCCACAAAGGGGTCCCCAAAAAACTGAGGGGAGCCCACAGCAGAACATTCCTCAACCTCAGAATCCACCAACAATTCTAGAATTGTTTCTGCCTACTTAAAGGGGCGGATCGCCTATCCAAAGTTACCAGTAACGCGTATTGGACGACAGAGAAATACAAATTCCCCAAATTCAAACAGATTTAAATGGGGCTTTTTATTCATACTTCCCCCCACCACCACCAAGAGGTCCAGTTAGTTTACTTAGGAACTGTACTTCTTTATCTTCCTGTATACAGCCCACAGTGAGTATGGGAAGCCTTAGTACAGTGGTTCTCAACTCCAGTCCTCAGGACCCACTAACAGGCCAGGATTTGATGATTTCCTTGTTAGCGCACAGATGAGTTAATCAATGTGAATGAGCCTCTGATCACATGATTTCCTTGTTAGAGCAAAGGTGAGTTAATCAGTGTGAATGGGCCTCTGATCACATGATTTCCTTGTTAGAGCACAGGTGAGTTAATCAATGTGAATGATCCTCTGATCACATGATTTCCTTGTTAGAGCACAGGTGAGTTAATCAATGTGAATGAGCCTCTGATCACATGATTTCCTTGTTAGAGCACAGGTGAGTTAATCAATGTGAATGAGCCTCTGATCACATGATTTCCTTGTTAGAGCACAGGTGAGTTAATCAGTGTGAATGAGCCTCTGATCACCACACCTGTGCTCTAGCAGAGAAATCCCTATGTCCTTGCCTGTTAGTGGGTCCCAAGGACAGGAGTTGAGAACCACTGCCTTAGTATAACCTAACCCGCTGAGTGTCTCCTACCAACTCATCACTCAGCAGCTCCAGGATCTGTTTGATCATCTGCTTTGACATGCGCTCAGATGGGAGAGTCTGGCCTTCAAACGTCTCTCTCTGTCCGTCGCTGGCTGACTTCCCCTCGCCTAGCGCTATATGGGAAAGAGATGCCAGAAAATAAATATTTAGAGTCATTTGCACAAAAACATAAGAAGTGTCATTCTGGGGTAAGTGAACTGCACTGTATAGAACTACTAAAAATTCTCATTCGTTTAAATGGAGATTTTAACCCGTTAAATATTAGAGAGGTCTCCAATGCATTGCGTAGCATTCAAGTGGTTAAATGCCCCATGTAAATCATTTCTGTGTCCCCTACCGCAGGGAAACAAACACAATTTTCCCCAGCACACTGTGAAGCATCTGTCTATAAAATAATATTACAGTAACTCTGAGGCAGACCAAGTGTACCATGGGGAATTAATAAAGATTTCCATTGATTTAAATGGAGTTGTTAACCCTTTTAATACGAAGTCTCCAGTGCATTATTAAACACAGCTGTTCGATTGGGTGCACTGTGCAAGACCTGTTGGACCTCTGCACTGATGAGTCTTGCTGCAGTGATTTTCACAGATGTGGGCAGGGGGCTTATACTCCCTGCCCACCCCTGTGAAAATCCCTGCCCGATTCGGTCCGTACAGGTGTAATCAAAATTTTTCAAACTCCACTGCAAATCAGGTTTATTGTCAAAATTTACAGACTTTCAGCTGTTTGCAATGAGCAAATCAAACAAAAGCAATTGAAATAGCTCAACACAATGAAGGCTTCAAGTGGTTTCCCCAAATTCAACTGAAAATGCACCTTAGAATGACTTCTCCAGTCTCAAAATTATTTAATCCCTTCGTGGCAGGCATCTTTAGTACTTAGTAGACCACCCTTTTGCTGTTATGACCTGCTGCAAATGAGATGCACAGCCAGACACCAGCTTCTGGCAGCATTCATGAGGAATCTTAGCCCATTCCTCATGAGCAATGGACTCCAGTTCAGTAATATTCTTGGGTTTGCGTACTGCAATCACCTTCTTCAAATCCCACCAGAGATTTTCTATGGGGTTCAAGTCAGGTGACTGTGATGGCCACTGTAGAATCTTCCAGGACTTCTTCTACAACCAAGCCTTGGTGGAATTTGAGGTATGCTTGGGATCATTGTCCTGTTGAAAGGTCCAATGACACCCAAGCTTCAGCTTCCTCACAGATGGCATGACGTTTTCTCCTAGGATTTCCTTACACTTCAATTAATCCATCTTGTCTTCCACACACTGCAGGTTTTCAGTGCCAGAGGATGCAAAGCAGCCCCAGAGCATCACCGAGCCACCACCATGCTTAACTGTAGGCAGAGTGTTCTTTTCAGTGTATGCTTCCTTCTTCTTCCTCCAGACATACTGCTGATCTATCAGGCTGAACAGTTCCAGTTTTGTTTCATCGCTCCACAGAACAGAATCCTAAAACTTCTGTGGCTTATTTATATGGTTTTGAACATATTGGAGCTGACTTTTCTTGTGCTTTTGGGTCAGTAGTGGTGTACGTCTTGGATTCCTGGCATGGAAACCTTCTGTGTTTAGTACGCGCCTTACTGTGCTCACTGAAACCTCAGTGTCTGCTGCCACCAAGTCTTGCTGCAGGACTTTTGCAGTCACTCGAGGGTTTTTCTCAGAAATCTGGTTGCAGCCATTGATAGCCTCCTTTTTCGGCCCCGTCCAGGTAATGTAACCACTGTTCCTTTGACTTTGAAGTTTCAAACTATGCTTCCAAAGGTGTCTCTAAGAAGAGTCAGTGCCTTAGCTATATTTTTGTATCATGTTCCTTGTTTGTGAAGAGCGATGATCTCTTCTCTTAACTTTTTGGACCTTTCTTTTGACTTAGCCATATTTCTAACATGCAGTCAAACGTGACACTCAACAAACCCCTAGCCAGTTCAGGTATTTCATGTGTTCTAGCTCAAGCACACCTGGTGCAACTAATGAAGTCCTTGATTAGTTGCATCAGGTGTGCTTGAGACAACATCTGTTTTGCATATTTGTGCTGTTGTGAGGGATTCTATTCAGGGAATTGAATCATTTTGAGACTGGAGAAGTCATTTTAAGTTGCATTTTCAGTTGAAAGCAGTTGAAGCATTCGTTGTATTGAGCTATTTCAATTGCTTTTGTTTGATTTGTTCATTGCAAACAGCTGAAAGTCTGTAAACCTGATTTGCAGTGGAGGTTGAATAATTTTGATTACAATTGTATATACAGGCAGAAGTGTGACAGCTCCTGGGGAATGAACTGGACTTTTCTCTGCCATTCAAGGGGTTAAAACCCCTATTTCAACTTTTGAGAAGCAGAGAGGTATCTAACGCATTGCCATCGTTTGCGGTGTATTTGGTCTGCCCAAAAATTGGGCCAGTTCTACTTAATGTCACCGTAACCCTTTGAGTGCCAGAGGGGTTTCAAACACAATGTGTTGCAATGCATTGGATACACATCTGGCACTCAAAGGGTTAAATGCTAGAGAGGTCTCCAATGAAAAACAATGTGTTGGAGATGTCTAGCATCCAAGGGGTTAAACCAGCACCGACTTGTATCTACAAACAAAAGCCAGCGCCTCACCAGCGGATGCCAGCACTTCCTCTGCCAGCTTGCCAGCTGTCTTCTCCTTCTTGCCCTGCACCATTAGAGGTCCCACATTCTCCATGAACCAGAGGTTTGGGGCTTGCCATGGCAGGCCGAGCTGCTGCTCCTGTATTATCCTATCAGCCTCCAGCGCCCTGCGCACCAGCTGCTTCATCTCCTCTTCATTCATCAGCCAGATGTCGTGGAACTTCTTCGCATCGATGGTGGCAAAATGTCTGCCAAGGAGACCAGCATCAAAACACAGTAAGGTGTGTGTATCAATGCGTTTCCAAGTGTTTGCTACATTGTTTCTGTTAGTCTGAAGACACAAATATATAGGACGATCCCTGGTGAGTAAAACATGGGTCTCTCCTACTGCTGGGAGAGGATTTGTTCCAAAGTTATAATCATTTAAACTGTTGTTTTTTTTAATATTTTTTTAATTAAAGGGATAGTAATACTTGAAAATAATTTTATTTTATATTGTAGCCCTTAAAAAAACATGCAAAATGATATAATTCTTATCTCCCAAATCTTTATGGTTTGGGAGATATTTACATGTAAAATATAGTAAAATTCTCTTTTCCTGGCTGTTTCAGCCAAGTCTGCCATCTAGTGGACAGATTTGGAATCTGGTCCACAGATCAGCGGGCAGCTCTTTAGCAGTGCAGAGATCATGATCTTTGAAAAGAACTACTTCGTTGGAACTGTCTACAAAGTGTACCTGGCTTGCAAGCACACTTTGTAGACCGTTCCAATTAAGAAATTCTTTTTAAAGATGGTGATCTCAGCACTTCTGGAGAGGCACAGCCGGTCCCGGGACCGGATTCCAAATCTGAAGGGTGGAGCAATGACGTTACTCCAGGGGAATCTTTACTTCTGAATATCTCCCAAACCATAAAGGTTTGGGAGATAAGAATTATATCATTTTTCATGTTTTTGTAATGGCTACAATATAAAATAAACTTATTTTCAAGTATTACTATCCCTTTAACAGTGTCCTCTGGTGTCCAGAGAGATCACCTACAGTTTACTTGGTGTCAACTGAAACTACTGCACAGGCAGGTTACTGCTCAGGGTGCAATACTTAGCATGCCTACAAGGCTGTGGGAATGGCTAGTGCAACCCTACTACCCCTGCACCACTCCTGGTTTACAGAGGCTGATTTTTTTTCCAGTTTACATACTGCTGTAATGTCCAGTTTATTTACCAGTTGCTGTTATGTCCACTTTATATACTAATTTGTCTGGGTTATGTACCATTTATATACAGCATTATGTAATGCCCAGTTTATATGTTAATTTGATCAGTTTATTTACCAGTTTATATATTGTTGTAAACTCTTGTGTATATACTAATGTGTTCAGTTTATTTACTGGTTCATTTATTGCTGAAATGTCCACCTTATCTATTACTGTAATGTCCAGCCTATCTATTACTGTAATGTCCAGCCTATCTATTACTGTAATGTCCAGTTTATCTATTGCTGAAATGTCCACCTTATCTATTACTGTAATGTCCAGCCTATCTATTACTGTAATGTCCAGCTTATCTATTACTGTAATGTCCAGCCTATCTATTACTGTAATGTCCAGTTTATCTATTGCTGAAATGTCCACCTTATCTATTACTGTAATGTCCAGTTTATATACTAATGCTGGCAGTTTATTCAACAGTTTACATATTGTAGTACTGCCCAGTTTATATATTACTGTAATGTCCAGTTTATAAACTAAATTGGACAGCTTATTTACCAGGTTATATATTACTGTAGTGCCCAGTTTATAAACTAAATTGGACAGCTTATTTACCAGGTTATATATTACTGTAATGCCCAGTTTATATACTGATTTGGCCAGTTTATTTACCAGTTTATATATTACTGCAATGCCCAGTTTATTTATTAAATTGGACAGCTCATTTTCTAGTTTATCTATATATATAAAAGAAGACTTCTGTGTGCCTGGCAAACACACCCAGGGGTGGTATTAAGGAGGAGTTACTGTTCCCATTGGGTGATTTAATCATGCAGGGAGTTGGCCCGCCCCCACTATGCAGCCCGCCCACCACTATCAAAGTCAGAAAAAAACAATATGGCTGCCATTTGCTCCTACACCACAGACAAACACACATGCCCCACTCACACACACAGACCACCACACACACACATGACCCACTCACACAGCACCACACAAACACACACAGACCACCACACACACACATGCCCCACTCACACAGCACCAAACAGACATGCTCCCACTTACACACACAGCACCACATACACACACAAAGCCAGAAATAAATATGGCTGACACACACACAGTCACTCACCCTGACTCCCAGTGGCCTCAGCAGGACCTGTAGTGCAGCACCAGGGGAACAAAATGGCACTCAAAAGGTTAAGGTAGGCCCTCTGCTGAATTATTTCTTCACTGTCATCATTTGGCATGCAAGACACAGGACAGACAGCCATCAGGTACACACTTAACACACTGACTGCCACAGGGTTTGTTTATCAAGTTTTACCCCCTCAGGGAATGTGTTCAACCCTCTCACACTGTAAACTTGCATTTCCCTCCCACTTCTCCTCCTTCCCCAGCCTATTACTAACACTTTCACACATTTATGTTAAGCCCCGCCCCTACTCGTGACTAAGCCCCGCCCACTGTTAACCCAAATTGCCCCATTGCTCTCTCCACATCAGCACCACATGAGGGACTCCACAAGTAAAAGTTCACAGGTATTACACACACATGCCTCACTCACACACCACCACCACACACAAAGCCAGAAAGAAATATGGCTGACACACAGTCACTCACCCTGACTCCCAGTGGCCTCAGCAGGACCTGTAGTGCAGCACCAGGGGAACAAAATGGCACTCAAAGGGTTAAGGTAGGCCCTCTGCTGAATTATTTCTTCACTGTCATCATTTGCCATGCAAGACACAGGACAGACAGCCATCAGGTACACACTTAACCCACTGACTGCCACAGGGTTTGTTGATCAAGTTTTACCCCCTCAGGGAATGTGTTCAAACCCCTCACACTGTAAACTTGCATTTCCCTCCCACTTCTCCTCCTTCCCCAGCCTATTACTAACACTTTCACACATTTATGTTAAGCCCCGCCCCCTACTCGTGATTAAGCCCCGCCCACTGTTAACCCAAATTGCCCCATTGCTCTCGCCACATCAGCACCACATGAGGGACTCCACAAGTAAAAGTTCACAGGTATTACACACACATGCCCCACTCACACAGCACCAAACACCCATACACACACACACAAAGCCAGAAAGAAATATGGCTGACACACAGTCACTCACCCTGACTCCCAGTGGCCTCAGCAGGACCTGTAGTATAGCCACAGAAGGGTGCTACAGCACCAGGGGAACAAAATGGCACTCAAAGGGTTAAGGTAGGTCCTCATTGCGCAATTATTTCTTCACTGTCATCATTTCCCATGCAAGATTCAGGACAGACAACCATCAGGTACACACTTAACCCACTGACTGCCACAGGGTTGTGTATCAAGCTTTAGCCCTCAGGGAGTGTGTTCAAACCCCTCACACTGTAAACTTGCATTTCCCTCCCACTTCTCCTCCTTCCCCCGCCTATTACTAACACTTTTACACATTTCTCTTAAGCCCCGCCCCCTACTCGCGATTAAGCCCCACCCACTTTTAACTCAGCTTGCCCCATTTGTCTCTCCACATCAGCACCACATCAGTCCCCTCTAGGGACTCCACAAATCAAAGCTCCCAGGTATGAATACACTTCCCACTGCTATTGAACTCTGACATGCCTCTCTATAACTTAACCATTTGAGTGCCAGAGGGGTACACAACTCATGCACGCATGTGTTTCTGCTCATATATGTTGCGTGTGTCTGTGTGTGTGTGTGTGTGTACATCTCTGTTACATATGTGTGTCCATGTGTGCATCTCCAGTGTGTCTGTGTGTACATATCTTTTGCATGTTTCTGCCGCTCACTGTGTGTATGTACATACCTCCCAACATTTCACATGGCCAAAGAGGGACACGTTAGTTTTAGGTGATATTGTTGGGGGCGTGGCTGGTGGGCAGGGCATTAGTAAGAATTTTTACGTTATTTCATGACCTATTACTGGCTATTTATGTAACTGAATAAATGATTTAGTGCAAGACCAAAGTATTTTATTTGCACAGACTAATGTATAAACACATATACTGAAGTTTAAAAAAATATGTATATGAGCTTTATTGCTGTAGAGCAAAGTAATACACACCACACAGTCAGGGCTGGTGCAAGGATTTTTGCCACCCTAGGCAAAACCTAATTTTGCTGCCCATTTTCCTCTGCCCCTTGTGCCCCACCCCTTTATACCCCGCCTACTTATACCCAACCTCTTTTCATGATTGTCCTCTCTCTGCCCCCTGGGCCAGTCTGCCCCTGGTCTGGAGATGCCTGTAAGGGATGCCCCCCACCAGCTCCAACTTATCAGCTTCACTTTGGCCCACCAGCTCCACTTTGCCCCTATCAGCTCCACTTTGTCCCCCATCAACTCCAACTTGCCGCCTCTGCTCCAACTTGCCCCCATCAGCTCCACTTTGACCCCCACCACCTCCAATTGCCCCCACCAGCTCCACTTTGCCCCCCACCAGCTCCACTTTGCCCCCCACCGGCTCCACTTTGCCCCCCAGCAGCTCCACTATGCCCCCAGCAGCTCCAACTTGCCACTATCAGCTCCACTTTGCCCCCCATCCGCTCCAAATTGCCCCCATCTGCTCTAACGTGCCCCCACCGGCTCCACTTTGCCCCCCAGCAGCTCCACTATGCCCCCAGCAGCTCCACTATGCCCCCAGCAGCTCCAACTTGCCACCATCAGCTCCAACTTGCCATCATCAGCTCCACTTTGCCTCCCATCCGCTCCAAATTGCCCCCATCAGCTCCACTTTGCCCACCATCTGCTCTAACGTGCCCCCCCTCAGCTCCAACTTGCCCCCATCAGCTCCACTTTGACCCCCATCCGCTCCAACTTACCCCCATCAGCTCCATTTTGCCCCCTCAGCTCCAACTTGCCCCCATCCGCTCCACTTTGCCCCCCATCCGCTCCACTTTGCCCCCACCAGCTCCAACTTGCCCCCACCAGCTCCACTATGCCCCCTCAGCTACAACTTTCCCCTATCAGTTCCAACTTACCCCCATCGACTCCACTTTGCCCCCCAGCAGCTCCACTATGCCCCCAGCAGCTCCAACTTGCCCCTATCAGCTCCAACTTGCCATCAGCTCCACTTTGCCCCCCATCCGCTCCAACTTGCCCCCATCCGCTCCAACTTGCCCCCCATCCGCTCTAACTTGCCCCCACCAGCTCCACTTTGCCCCCCCTTCAAGCTCCACTTTGCCCCCCCTCAGCTCCACTTTGCCCCCCCTCAGCTTCACTTTGCCCCCCCTCAGCTCCACTTTGGCCCCCTCAGCTTCACTTTGCCCCTCCTCAGCTCCACTTTACCCCCTCAGCCCCAACTTGCCCCCATCAGCTCCACTTTGACCCTCATCCGCTCCAACTTACCCCCATCAGCTCCACTTTGCCCCCACCAGCTCCAACTTGCCCCCACCAGCTCCACTATGCCCCCTCAGCTCCAGCTTTCCCCTATCAGCTCCAACTTTCCCCCATCAGCTCCACTTTGCCCCCCATCCGCTCAAACTTGCCCCCAGCAGCTCCACTATGCACCTTCAGTTCCAACTTGCCCCCCATCACATACTTGTAGCTCCCGCGCAGTCTTCTCTTCAGTAATGCAGAGCGAGGCGGGAGATCATTACTCCCAGCTCGCTCTGCATTACTAAAGATCCGACCCAATGACGGAGCGCTGTAGCAACACAGACCTGATTGTGTTGTGCTTCCCGGCGTGGTGTGTGCGGACGCAGCTCTTCTCCGCTGCATGCCCGCGCCCCCAGTACGTGTGCGCCCTAGGCCGGCGCCTACCTCACCTATAGGTGGAGCCGGCCCTGCACACAGTCTGACCTCCTAAAAAGAGGGACAACAGGGTGGGAAAGAGGGACAGAGGGATTTGGCCCTCAAAGAGGGACAGTCCCTCCTAAAGAGGGACACTTGGGATGTATGGTATGTGTCTGTCTGTGTGTTGCATATGTCTGTGTTTATCAGTGTGTCTGCATTTCACACACGTGCGCCCAATGGTCGTAACATGACGGGCAACGCCGTCCCACATTGCTAGTATATTACTGTAATGCACAGTTTATATACTGATTTGGCCAGTTTATTTAGCAGTTTATATATTACTGTAATGCCCAGTTTATATACTGATTTAGTTAGTTTATTTACCAGTTTATATAGTACTGTAATGTCCAGTTTATATACTAATCTGTCCCAGTTTATTAACCTGTTTACATATTGCAGTATTGCCCGGTTTATATACTCATTTGATCCGTTTACCAGTTCATATACTCCAGGTGCAGACCTTTGGGCCTGATGTAAAGATCTTTGGGCAAAGCATTTCTGGGACAAACCATTTGCACCACAGGAAAAAAATACAAATTCCCCAAATCCACACTTATTTAAACTGGGATTTTAACCCCTTGAATGTTAGAGAAATCTCCAGCACATTGCTGAGAAATGAGTTGGAGACCTCTCTAGTATCAAGCGGTTAACAAACAAATTTAGATCAATGGGAATTTCTAATCTAACTCTACGGTGACGCTGGTTTATCCCAGAATTGCTACATTTTACATTTATGCATAAGGCCCATTATGTTTGAATCTGACAAATCAGGGGTGGACAACATAAGGCCCCCCAGCTATTGCCGAACTACAACTTCCATCATCCAACCAACGGCTAGTGGGAGGATGATGGGATCTGTATTCCAGCAGCAGATGGACAGCCTCCAGTTTCCCACTCCTAAGGACATTCCTTCTGTGCCAGGCGACAGTGTGCGGGTATGGAGGGGGGGTTATCTGAGGAATGGGGGTGTGGTAATTGGGACTATGGTGGTAAGTTGTGGGAGTGGCGAGAACAACCTCAACTCCGTTACATTAGACACCCACTTCTGACTTGTGGTGTTCTGTTTATTTACTAGTTTTCAAACTGATGTAATGCCCAGTTTATATACTAACATGAGCAGCGCACTTTTCCGTTTATAACGCCTTGTTCTGGCCAGATCATTAACGCTTTGAGTGCCAGAGGGGTATGGAATGCATTAAAGAACTTTGTGGTTGTATGCAACTAAAGATATCTCTTTGGTGCCAGGCAAGAGAAGGTAGGCCAGGGGTGGGGTCATGTGAGGAGTGGGGGTGATGACACAAGGTTAGGGGATACTTTACTGTTATCTGGAACCATTTTCAAAACTAATTCCTGTCATAATCTGTTGTTGTTATTTCCTGTCATAATCTGTTGTTATTTCCTGTCATAATCTGTTGTTATTTCCTGTCATAATCTGTTGTTTCCTGTCATCTATTTTCAAAACGTGGAAGCAGCACGTGGGAGACGAGGACGTATTTGAGTCACTGTTGGAAACAATTACAATTTTTTGGCCTCCGGAATCTAAATTATAATTGTTATTGTGTCATTTACAGTCATATTATAATAAAGTTTTTGTTTAACAATGTTTGAAAAAATATTATAATAAAGATTTTGTTTAACTCCTTAAGGACCGGCCATGAGCAGGCACGGCCGGCACTTAAGGACCACGGACCATTTTTTTTTCTTTCTGGTATCCGGTTCCGGGCTCCCCAAACGGCGTGCAGCCGCGTGAGGAGCTCGGAATTCCATGACGGTCCTGGCACGTCATGGGTCGTTAATGCATAACAACCCATGACGTGCTATGACCGTCAAGGGTCGTTTAGGAGTTAAAAATGTTTGAAAAGTGTTTTGAAAATGGTTCCAGATAACAGGAAAGTACCGGTTAGGGCAGCGATTCTCAACTAGGGTGCCACGGATATCAACTTAGGGTGCCCCGTGTTTTCTATGAAAACTAACAAAAATGGACTTTTAAATAAAGATTTATAGAAATTGTTATGTACATTATGTTTAATTTTGTTATGATTATAAGACCTAATAATAACTGTATATTTATGTATGGTACCTTCATTATGCCCTTGATAAAGTATATTAAATATGTTAGGGGTGCCCTGAATGTTCTAGATTATGTGTTAGAGGTTCCCCGAACAAAAAAAGATTGAGAACCACTGGGTTAAGGACATCAACAAACATGAAGAATGGAGAGTATATGACAGACTGAAATAAATGGTTCTGTTCTGGATAAAACAAACAGTTGATGGTTTGGGGAGTTTCCTTCTCAGAGTTGTAAGAAGCTGTGGCCAGAAGGGGAAGTAAACTTACAGCTCATTAACCCTTTGAGGACCAGAAAGGTGTGTAATGCATCGTGGAGCAATGTGTTGCACACTTTTCTAGTCCTGAAGGAGTTAACTACACAATCACCAAGTGAGCAGCTAACACAGGGCTGGAATCCATTGCAGACTATAAATGTCATCACTGGTTTCATCTCACAGATTCCTGTTTAAAGGAACAGTAAACTTTTTTTTATGAAAAAATATATATTGTAGGGATTTTCCTATTGAGTAAAATAAGGGTACACTGCTGAGAGATTTATATTTCCATAGTTATTACAGTTTAAACCCATGTTTTTTTTTACATTAGCAGTGCCCTCTAGTGGTCAAAATCTAATCAGATTGGAAAGGAAAGTCAGAGACATAAAGTTCTCCATAGAATGTGATAGAAACTGCTGAGTCACTTCCTGTCAGAACTATCAAGGAAGTAAACACAGTAAATTCACTTCCTGTCAGTTAGATCTATCAGGAAGTAAACACAGTAAATTCACTTCCTGTCAGTTAGAACTATCAGGAAGTAAACACAGTAAATTCACTTCCTGTCAGTTAGAACTATCAGGAAGTAAACACAGTAAATTCACTTCCTGTCAGATCTATCAGGAAGTAAACACAGTAAATTCACTTCCTGTCAGTTAGATCTATCAGGAAGTAAACACAGTAAATTCACTTCCTGTCAGTTAGAACTATCAGGAAGTAAACAGTCAGTTAGAACTCCTGTCAGTTAGAACTATCAGGAAGTAAACACAGTAAATTCACTTCCTGTCAGTTAGATCTATCAGGAAGTAAACACAGTAAATTCACTTCCTGTCAGTTAGAACTATCAGGAAGTAAACACAGTAAATTCACTTCCTAATTATTTAAACTGCTATAAATTTTGAATAAAACATCTGACAGCGATGGGAGTGACCTTGTTTTATTCAGCAGGAAATGCTCTGTAAAATATGTGTTTACATAAAAAACGTTTACTGCTCCTTTAAGACTGTGAGGAAATCTGGAGATAAACCCAGTGTTATGGAACCCAGCCCAGAGTGTGAAGAGTAAGGTGCACTGATGTTACACACAGAGCAGATCGAGATGTCCTACCTCATCTTCTTCTGGAGCTCCTTGTACTGCTCCACTATTCTCCTAAAGTCGTCAGTCAGCGCCTGGTTTTCTTCTTTGTACTGTTTTATTTGTTTATCCAGTTTTATTCTTAAATTATTCAGCACGTCCTGTAATCTAAAGCACAAAATATTCATTTAGAAAGTGGAAGTATTATTATTTCATGAGGGGGAAAAATATCAGCACCAGGGGGAGGAGGTAATATCAGGCCTGAGAGAAGTCAAAGTCTGGGAAAGAAGGTAATGTCAGAGTCTGGGAGAGAAAATAATGTCAGTCTGTGAGAGAAGGTAATGCCAGTACCTGGGTGAAGAGGTAATATCAGCACCTGGGACAGCAGGGAATATCAGCACCAGGGAGAGGAGGTAATATCAGCATATGGGAGAGGAGATTACATCACATCTGGGAGAGGACGTTCAGAGTCAGGGAGAGGAGGTAATGTCAGCTTCTTTGAGAGGACGTAATATCAGAGACTGGGAGAGGAGGTAATGTTAGAGACTGGAAGAGGAGGTAATATCAGCACCTGGTAGAGGAGGTAATATCAGCACCTGGGAGAAGAGGTAATATCAGAGTCTGGGAGAAAAGAAGAGTTAATGTAAGTAACTATGAGAGGATGTAAGTAACTATGTCCAGAGACTGGGAGAGCAGGTGATTTGAGAGTCTGGGAGAGGAGACAATGTCAGCACCTGGGAGTGGAGGTAACGTTTGTACCTGGGAGAGGAGGTAATGTCAGCACCTGGGAGAGGAGGTAATGTTAGTACCTGGGAGAGGAGGTAATGTTAGTACCTGGGAGAGGAAGTAATGTTAGTAACTGGGAGAGGAGGCAATGTTAGTAACTGGGAGAGGAGGTAATGTTTGTACCTGGGAAAGGAGGTAATGTCAGTACCTGGGAGAGGAAGTAATGTTAGTATATGGGAGAGGAGGTAATGTTAGTACCTGGGAGAGGAGGTAATGTCAGTACCTGGGAGAGGAGGTAATGTTAGTACCTGGGAGAGGAGGTAATGTCAGTACCTGGGAGAGGAGGTAATGTTAGTACCTGGGAGAGGAGGTAATGTTAGTACCTGGGAGAGGAGGTAATGTCAGTACCTGGGAGAGGAGGTAATGTTAGTACCTGGGAGTGGAGGTAATGTTAGTATCTGGGAGAGGAGGTAATGTTAGTACCTGGGAGAGGAGGTAATGTTAGTACCTGGGAGAGGAGGCAATGTTAGTACCTGGGAGAGGAGGCAATGTTAGTAACTGGGAGAGGAGGTAATGTTAGTAACTTGGGGAAGGAGGTAATGTTAGTAACTGGGAGAGGAGGAAATGTTAGTAACTGGGAGAGGAGGTAATGTTATTTACCTGGGAGGCGAGGAAATGTTAGTACCTGGAAGAGGAGGTAACGTTAGTACGTGGGAGAGGAATTAGTGTTAGTACCTGGGAGAGGAGGTAATGTTAGTACCTGGGAGAGGAGGTAATGTTATTTACCTGGGAGAGGAGATAATGTTAGTACCTGGGAGAGGAGGTAATGTTAGTACCTGGGAGAGGAGGCAATGTTAGTACCTGGGAGAGGAGATATCATCAGTACCTGGGAGAGGAGGCAATGTCAGTACCTGGGATAGGAAGTAATGTTTGTACCTGGGAGAGGAGGTAATGTTATTTACCTGGGAGAAGAGTTAATGTTAGTACCTGGGAGAGGAGGTAATGTTATTTACCTGGGAGAAGAGATAATGTCAGTACCTGGGAGAGGAGGTAATGTTATTTACCTGGGAGAGGAGATAATGTCAGTACCTGGGAGAGGAGGTAATGTTATTTACCTGGGAGAGGAGATAATGTCAGTACCTGGGAGAGGAGGTAATGTTATTTACCTGGGAGAGGAGATAATGTTAGTACCTGGGAGAGGAGGCAATGTTAGTACCTGGGAGAGGAGGTAATGTTAGTATCTGGGAGAGGAGGCAATGTTAGTACCTGGGAGAGGAGATATCATCAGTACCTGGGAAAGGAAGCAATGTTAGTACCTGGGAGAGGAAGTAATGTTAGTACCTGGGAGAGGAGGCAATGTTATTTACCTGGGAGAGGAAGTAATGTTAGTACCTGGGAGAGGAGGTAATGTTATTTACCTGGGAGAGGAGTTAATGTTAGTACCTGGGAGAGGAGGTAATGTTATTTACCTGGGAGAGGAAGTAATGTTAGTACCTGGGAGAGGAGGTAATGTTATTTACCTGGGAGAGGAGATAATGTCAGTACCTGGGAGAGGAGGTAATGTTATTTACCTGGGAGAGGAGGCAATGTTAGTACCTGGGAGAGGAAGTAGTGTTAGTACCTGGGAGAGGAGCTAATATGAGAGGAAGTCATGTCATATATAATAATATATATATTAGGACTTTCCTCATTGAGGAACATAATGCACCACTTTGATACATATCGCTCTATATCATACCTATATTTAAATATTACTATTCTTTTATTGCATCATGTGAAAAAAGACAATTTTGGAGGAATTCATTGAGCCGTGAATGGCTGTGTTTGTACCATTAACCATTTAACAGTCCTTCAATGTGTGCATTGTATATTGCCCTATTCCAAGTACCAAGTAGATCCACCATTCCATCCAGCAGTTTCAGGCTAGCAGATCCCACATAATTATATGGGGAACGACACACACATACGTTATATACATATGTATATGTGTGTGTCTATGTCTGTGTGTGTATGTGTGTGTGTGTGTCTAGGTGTGTATGTATGTGTGTGTATATTTGTGTGTATCTGTGTGTGTGTGTGTGTATGTATATGTATGTGTGTGTGTGTGTGTATGTATGTGTGTGTGTGTGTGTGTATATGTGTGTGTATGTATGTGTGTGTATATGTGTGTGTGTGTATGTATGTGTGTGTGTGTATGTGTGTGTATATGTGTGTGTATGAGTGTGTGTATATGTGTGTGTATGTGGTGTGTATGTATGTGTGTGTATGTAAGTGTGTGTAGGGGTGTGTGTATGTATATGTGTGTGTGTGGGGGGGTGTATGTATGTGTGTGTAAATGTGTGTGTATGTGGGTGTGTGTATGTATGTGTGTGTAATGTATGTATGTATGTATGTGTGATGTGTGTGTGTGTATGTGTGATGTGTGTGAACAGAATGGAAGAATTTATGTAATTTTTCATTGTAGTTCCCTGCCCTCCACATGAAAAACAGCCGTTAATATCTGATATACTGCCCGTATCACCCCGTTGATGAATCCCAGTCTTGGTCTCTAGCATCCTGTGATGCCCCTGTGTGTCCTCTTACCGTGTAATCTTCCTTTTCTGCTGGGACTTGGTGATTGTGTTCTCCTCGTCACGTTTCTTCAGCACCTGGAAGTTATACTCCAGTTTCTCCTGGTTCAGCTGGTAGGTGGCTTTCATTTGCTGCAGTTGTTGTTGAAGTATCTGGTACATGAAAACAGACAGAAGAACGTCAATGGAACACTCACACATACAGTCATGTTACTCAGTCACAGAACAATGATGACAATCATAATCCAAGAAAAGTTGGATGTATGAAGGTTGCCCATCCCAGGATAAAGGAGGTGTGGTGACATTATATAAGATTGTATGTGTGGGTATGTCACTGCATGATGGGGGAATATTATTCATAGTGTTAATCTAATATTTTATGAAGATTTTTAAAGGGATAGTAATACTTCGTTTTAACTTTATTTTACTTTGTAGGCATTAAAAAAACATGAAGAACGATATAAGTCTTATCCCTCAAACCTTTATGGTTTGAGAGATATTCACAAGCAAAGTTTCCCAGTGCCATCTCTCAAACTTTTATGGTTTGAGAGATAATCACTCCTAAAGTTGCCCTCTCCCTCCCCCTCCCCCTTAGTCAGCGTTGTAGCTGACTGCAGGGAAATCCGGTCATAGATCATCAAGCGGCTCTGCAGCAGAGCCGCGATCGCATTAATTAAAAAAAATAATTCACTAAAACGGTCTTCTATATGTGCTTGCAAACCAAGTACACGTAGAAGTTTTAGTGAAAGTTTTATTTTTTATTAACGTGATCTCGGCTCAGCTGCAGAGCCGCCTGAAAGTCGTACGTCAGGCTTCCCTGCAGTCAGCTAGAACGCTGACTTCGGGGAAGGGGGAGGGCAACTTTAGGGGCGATTATCTCTCAGACCATAAAGGTTTGAGAGATGACACTGGGGGCAATACATTTATTTTTAATATTACTTTAATATAGGCATTAGTAATAATTAAGTATTTCTATCCCTTTAAGTAGAAAGAAAGAACTATATTCCTCGCACTCCCTTGCTGTCATTTATCCCTGCAGCTCTGGCAGTGTAAGGCTTGTGTACTACTAAGTTTCCCAAATGCTCGCCAACCCAATTTTATTCCTCGCTCATTTTCCATCATGGCGTTTCATCTGTCAACATTTTCTGTCCAAGGCAAATATAATTGTCCACTCCTTCTAGTTCTTGTCAATCTACTGTGATTTTCCGTGGTATGGAACATTTGTTAAACATGACTTGCGTTTTGTTGATATTCGTCTTCAGACCACAATGTTTGCTTTCCCGTTTGGCTCTTCAATGTGTTCCTGCAGTTCTCCAGGACTAATAGCAAAGAGTATGATATCGTTTGCAAAACACAGGTGATGTAGGTAGTCTCCACTGATGTTACGTTCATTTTTATCCCAATTTAGTTTGTGGAAAATTTTGTGTAAACAAGTAGAAAATAGTTTTAGGGAGATTGTATCTCTTTGTCGGACCCCCTTTTTCTGTGTTGATCTGGACTTTATCATTGTTCATCTGTACTGATGCAGTTGCATTTTCATATATAGATTGGAGGATATTGATGTAAACTCTATCTATCCCTTGGATGATCAGGGCATTGATTAGTGTTTGCTTTTATACTGAGCCAAAGGCCTTTTTGTAGACAATGAAGGTTATGCATAATGGAAGGTTATAGTCATTATGTCGCTCTATAACTGGTTGCACTGTCTGGATATGGTCCATTGTACTGAAACCACTCTGAAGACTGCTTGCTCTTTAGGTTGTGCTGCGTTAAGTATTGCGTCCATTTTTCATGATAGTACCTTTGTGTAAACCTTGCAGATGACTGGCAATAGGTTTATTTGTCAGTAGTTTTTAGATCCGTCTTATCACCTTTTTTGTGAAGTAGGATGACTTCTGTATTTTTCAATTTTTCAGGCACTTTGTCAAGTAGTAGGTATTTAGCAAGGGCTTTAAAGGGATAGTAATGTTTCATAATAAAAGCAGCTCTAATTAATCATCATAGTATTTGGACTTTGGAGAGTGTTATTTCAATTCTGTCAGAGTTGTAGTACAAGAGTAATTCAATGACAAAGTATCCCCCTCCCGCCCCTTTTACTGATGTAACACTGCTCAGCCAGATCAGAAGGGAGGTGCCAGGTAGACTGCAGAGAGGGACAATCTTCAATTAAGATAAGGAAAAACCTGAAAAACTTGTCAAGGGGGGCAGGGATTTCATTGTTCTCATAGGAAGAAGATTGTCCCCTGCTGTTATCTGTCTGGTCTATGGACTGGATTCCACATCTGAGAAGAGATGGCTTACACTAGGTAAAAGGGGCGGGAGGGGAAACTTTGCTTGTGAATATCTCTCAAACCATAAAGGTTTGAGAGATAAGACTTATATCGTTCTTCATGTTTTTTTAATGCCTACAAAATAAAATAAAGATAAAACGAAATATTACTATCCCTTTAATGGTCGCTCACGGCAAATGGGTGACATAAGAATGCCACCCCTGTCAATGTTGCCCAGCAAAATGTCACCCCCCACTCCAATGTCGCCACTTCAAAATGTTACCAGGTCACCGCTAGGCATAATGCTTCCCATCTGGGACTCTGTATATACCAGACAGGAGGACAAGGATGTGGGCAGTCTCTGGCCAAGCAGTCAAAAAAATGACAGGCACCAGAACCAGTGAAGCACAAGAGATGAGGAGGTGGTCCTTACTCCTCCTCCAGTCAAACAGCAGCAATGATTATTTGGAACGCCGCCCAGAGAAGAGCGTCTGCCAATCACAGTATAGCTCTATCCCCATGACCCAGCCATTAGTACTTTCAGGTATCCAATCACAGCATGCTATGCACTGAGAGGCAGCTGGTGCAATGTCTGCTTGTGACTGTAACATAGTAAATTAGGTTGAAAAAAGACATCAAGTTCAACTCTTGCCTCATAACCTAGAGAAATGTAATTTTAAAGGGATAGTAATACTTCATTTTAACTTTATTTTATTTTGTAGGCATTAAAAAAACATGAAGAATGATATAAGTCTTATCTCTGAAACCTTTATGGTTTAAGAGATATTCACAAACAAAGTATCCCCCCCCTGTTCAATCAGATCAGAAGGGAGGTGCCCAGGTAGACTGCAGAGAGGGACAATCTTCAATTAAGATAATGGAAAAAGCTGAAAAACTTGTCAAGGGGGGCGGGACTTTCATTGTTTTCATACAAAGAAAATTGTCCCCTTCTGTTATCTGTCCTGTCATACAACCAGACTCACATCTGAGAAGAGATGGCTTACACGAGGTAAAAGGGGCGGGAGGGGAACTTTGCTTGTGAATATCTCATAAACTATAAAGGTTTGAGAGATAAGACTTATATCATTCTTCATGTTTTTTTAATGCCTACAAAATAAAATAAAGTTAAAACGAAGTGTTACTATCCCTTTAAAGTTCCATGGATTTAGTAGTACACAAAGCCTTAGCAAGAATTCATTGTAGAATTCATTGCACTATTTAAACTGTTTAAGGCCCATATGTTGCCATATTTAGAAGCCACAATCTTAAAGGGATAGTAATACTTAAAATGTAAAAAAAAATATGTTGTAGGGTTTATCCCCCTGAGTAAAACAAGAGTACTCCCACTGCTGAAAGGTGTTTCATTCAAAAGTTATTAATTTTCAAAGTTGAATTTTTTAGGTGCAATATCACAGTGGCCTGAAACTGTACAGTGGTGCTGTTGCTACACGATCCTATGGACAGCTCTGGTCCCGGGACCATAAATCCCCATAGGATGGTGTAGCAACAGCGCCACTATACAATTTCAGGCCACTGTGATATTGCACCTAAAAAATTCAACTTTGAAAATTAATAACTTTTGAATAAAACACCTTTCAGCAGTGGGAGCACTCTTGTTTTACTCAGGGGGATAAACCCTACAACGTATATATTTTTTTTACATTTTAAGTATTACTATCCCTTTAACAGATCTGGCACCAGAGCAGGTAAAGTGTCATTTTGAAGTGGCGGAGGGAAGTGGCAACATTGCCGGGAGCGACATTTTTGCTAAGCAACATTGAAGGAGGCAACATTTTGACGGTGCCACGTACTCAATGACATTCCAGTAGGATACCATAAGTTCCTACGTACCACTGTGTGACAAGCAAAGAGTTAAATAAAAAAGGTTAACTAGCGATCATCCATATACATCATTATGATGTTAACAATCAAATGAACATGGATCCTACCCATGCTAATCTCCCATGTAATAAACAACCCTCAGTGTGTCCTGTTATAATGGTCAAAGCTATTGCTGTTCTCTAGAAAGGCACCATTATGTAGTGCTTGGGTACCATATGAGTCCTATTCTAGCAAACTGCACTCTTGGTTACACATGTATCTATTATATTACACACGCGGACACCTATCCTATACATGCTCCTCTATTATGTGATACTAGTTGAAGAGCCCGTTACATGGGCCACAGTTCCACTGCCAGCCGGTCGCGGTGCAGTCATGCACAGTAGAGACTGCCCACACCGTGGCTGATAGAGTGCCAGCCAGTCGCAGTGAAGTCATGCACAGTAGAGACTGCCCACACCACTGCTGATACAGTGCCAGCCGGTCGCAGTGAAGTCATGCTCAGTAGAGACTACCCACACCGCGGCTGATACAGTGCCAGCCAGTCGCAGTGAAGTCATGCTCAGTAGAGACTGCCCACACCGTGGCTGATAGAGTGCCAGCCAGTCGCAGCGAAGTCATGCTCAATAGAGACTGCCCACACCGTGGCTGATAGAGTGCCAGCCAGTCGCAGCGAAGTCATGCTCAATAGAGACTGCCAGCACAGCGGCTGATACAGTGCCAGTCGGTCGCAGTGCACTCATGCTCAGTAGAGACTGCGCACACCACTGCTGATACAGAGCAGATCGCTCCTTCGGAGCAGCCCGCTCTGTATCAGCTTCATCACGTGCAGTCTCTACTGGCGCTAAACTGATATGTCAGAAACATGCTCTGCTGCAGCTATAACAACACACATAATTTTAGGGCTCATTATATGAGAGGAGAACTCGAAATTATTTTAGGGTCTTTCAGTTTTCATGGGAAATTCTCAGTTTTCTTTCTCATGTTCTACAGTTCTTGGATTTTGCCAGTAAATCAAAACCAAGCTGGTGTATTAAAGGGACAGTAACGTCCCAAAAAATGTTTTCCAGTTATGTAGAGTTTAAAATATTAATCAGTAAGCTCCAAACCCTATCTCTCAAACCACTATGGTATGAGAGATATAGGGATTCAAAGTTCCCCCCTCTCTCCCCTTCTCCTGATGTCAGTGTCTAGCTGACACGAGGAGATCCCAGTCTGGGGACCAGCAGGAGGCTCTGCAGCAGCTCTTCTTTAGCAATAACGCAATTTCAGCTCTGCTGCAGAGCCTCCTCCAGTCATACGACTCGATTCCTGCTGTCAGTTTTACAGTTGACATCAGGAGAAGGGGAGGGAGGAGGGAACTTTGAATCCCTATATCTCTCACACCATAGCAGTTTGAGAGATAGGGTTTGGTGCGTATTGATTAATATTTTAAACTAAACATAACTGGAATTTTTTTTGGGGGGGACATTACTGACACTTTAAAAGGTTATGGTAAGGTTAAGATGCAACAAAAGGAAACCCTGCCAAAATAGCACTCTAGATGAAAAATCAGCTGTGTAGCCTGAATGGGATAGTATTGACTAATTATAAAAAAATCTTGTAACCATTAAAAAACCTAAACTAATTGACCTCAGTCCCATCTCTCAAACCTTAACGGTTTGAGAGATATTAGCCACTAAAGTTCCCCCCTCCCTCCCCTTTCCCTGATGTCAGCGCTATAGCTGACTTCAGGGGAATCCTGTCCCGGGACCGGCGGAGGCTCTACAGCAGAGCACACTTTGTAGTTCTTTTTCTATCTCGCGATCGCAGCTCTGCTGAAGAGCCTCCGCCAGTCCCAGATTCCCCTGTAGTCAGGTAATGGCTACAAGATTTATATTTTTTGTAAATTAGACAATACTATCACTTGAACACAGAAAGTAAATGAACAAAATTGTTCAGTTGAGTGGTCCTCCGCTTAACCCTCTGAGTGCCAGAGGGCTACGCAACGCATTGCTTTGCAATGCATTGCGTACCCCTCTGGCACTCAAAGGGTTAAAGGAAACCTGTCACCTGGAGTCTAGTTCTTGTTGCACTGAACATTGTTTTGGTAAAACAAATTATTTTGCAAAATCAATCTTTTTTTATTTACGTATTTTAGCGCCTTTGATATCACAGTGCGGCACTTTATGCTAATAAACAATAGAAGTACATTTTCTTTTTCCGAATATGAAATTGATACATTTTGTGTCTGTATCACCCCCTGCCTTCCTCTAGACTGCACGCTCTCACCAGCAGGGGGCCTTCTTTTGTTTTTCATGTTCCATTTGTAATGTTTTATTGTCGCTGTACATCTATTTCCTACTGTACTGCACTATGGGATACGTTGTCGCTATATAAATGAAGGATAGTTACTGACCAAGGCAGTGATTCTCATTCAGGGTGCCGTGGCACTTTGTTGTGCCACCGACATAAAATTAGGGTGGCCATGTTTTCCATGAAGACTGACATAAAATGTGAGTATTGTTATGTTCAATATGTTTATTTTGATGACTATGATTGTGAGACCTAATAATAGTTGTATATTTATGAATTGTACCATTTATTATGGCTTTGATAAATTACATTAACCCCTTAATGACCGGCCGATCGGCGCGTCGCGATCACTTAAGGACCATGGAGCTTTTTTTTTTTTTTTTTTTAAATTCCGGTTCCGGACTCTCCGAACGGCGTGCAGCCACGGGGGAGCCTGGAGTTCCATGACGGTCATAGCACGTCATGGGTCGTTATCTCAGATCGACCCATGACGTATTATGACCGTCAAGGGTCGTTAAGGGGTTAAACATGTTAGTTGTGCCCCTGAAAGTTCCAGATTGCATGTTACGGGTGTCTTGAGCAAAAAATGGTTGAGCGCCACGACGCTTTGGACCTAATTCATCAGGTCAAAATAGGTGAAATTCTGGAGCAAACCAACTGCACCAGAGAGGGGAGATGAACATTCCATTTGATTCCAACTGGATTTTTAACCCCTTGAATATTAGAGAGGTATCCAACGCATTGCACCAACTCAATTTAAATAAAAAGGGAATTTGGGTATTTTTTTTATTTGCCCCAGAATTGCATCACTTTTTGTGTGCAGTTACAAAGAGTCCCATTGTCTTGAAGCCTGATCCACAGCGAAAAAATATTATTCTGTGCGGTGATAAGCTAAATCACAGCAGAACATCGCCAGTACGTACCTTGGAACATACCATTGGTAGACAAGAAGACACGGAACCCACATAGCCTCTGAATAAACTAGATCTCACTGAAATAACCAACTTCATGGTTCTGAAAGAGGATTTCAGGGGCCTAGTAGGCAAAATCAAACAAACCCTGAAGGCAGAGATATCCACCATTTGTAATGATCTGTCCCAGCTAGGCCAGGGGGTAACCTTCCTGGAGGAGGAATGATTTTGGGGGGGAATAAATGAACATTCCCAAAAATTCTCATTTTTAACCCTTTGAATGCCAGAGGGATATGCAAAGCATTGAAAAGCAATAAAACAGCGATTCTAACCATCTGAATGCTAGAGGTCTCCAGTGTATTGTGAGGCAAGATGGCACAGACCCCCCCCCCATAGAATTCAAGTGGTTAAAAGACTGATTTGAATCAATGGGGATGTTCGTTTCCTATGGAGCAGTTGGTTTGTCCCGCAACGAATTCTTGGGACATCAACTTCTTCAACTCCATAGACAGCAATCATATAACAATAAAATGTACTGCCTAAGAATAACCTTTTAAATTAAACTCTCAGAAAATGTTTGCTCCATAATAACATTTGAATGACACATCTCCTAACAGTAGAAGTAACTTGTTTTACTAAGCAGGAAAATTGTAAAAATGTTTTTTTTTCACAAAAAAGGTTTACTACTCTTCTGATAAAGATGTACAAGATAAGGTAATAGGGTAATTTCAGTACCAACCTGCACGTCGGTCTCCAGTTTGATCTTGATCATGTTGTACTCCTCTCCATCCTGCACCTGTAGCTGAGACAACTGCTGCTCATACTCTTCAGCCTTCTTCATCCGGTTCATCAGACTCTCCAGCTACAGAAATGGGCGAGAGTAATAGATACACGGAATTTGACGGCAGATAAGAACCATGAGGCCATCTAGTCTGCCCATTTATCCTTCTGTAAAAATCTCAAACCTTATTAACCCATTGATCTTGTCTTTTTTTTCAGTCACTGT
Source organism: Rhinophrynus dorsalis (assembly GCA_037306005.1). Taxonomy (NCBI): domain Eukaryota; kingdom Metazoa; phylum Chordata; class Amphibia; order Anura; family Rhinophrynidae; genus Rhinophrynus; species Rhinophrynus dorsalis. Next base: position 550,697,742 of record CM074720.1, read on the forward strand.
ATTAACTTTTGCCACTTCTGCTGGAAGGCTATTCCACTCATCTACTACCCTCTCGGTGAAGTACATTACATCAAAACCTGTGTCCCTCTAGTTTTAGACTATGGCCTCTTGTCCTAACATTTTTACTTCTTTGAAATGTACTTCCCTCCTGCACTTTGTTGAATCCCTTCATGTATTTGAATGTGTCTATCATATCCCTCTCTCTTCTCTCCTCCAAGCTATACATGTTCAGATCCTTTAGTCTAGCCTGATATTTCTTTTCCTGTAAACCAGTCACCATTTTAGTAGTCCTTCTCTGAATTTCCTCTAGAGTATCTATATCCTTCTGGAGATGGGGTCTCCAGTACTGTACACAATACTCTAGGTCTCCAGTACTGTACACAATCCTCTAGATGAAGTCTAACCAGACATCTGTAGAGTGGCATGACCACTTCCCTTTTTCTACTACTAATGCCCCTAGCTATACAACCCAGCACCCTGCTTGCATTCCCCACCGCCTTGTTACACTGCCTGCCTACCTATACCTACAGTAAGAAGTGATACTAGCCCCTCCTTTACTTTTGTAAGAAAGGTTACTGAATAAGTGTGGCCCAATTTACATAACAACAAGTGAAACTATTCTAAATAGGAGACTCCTTTTTAGAATAGTTTCACTTATTGTTATGTAAATTGGGTCACACTTATTCAGTAACCTTCCTCACAACAGTAAAGGAGGGGTTAGTATCACTTCTTACTGTAGCATTAACACATCAAATGGGTTTAGCCATCAAATAGTAGGAGCGAGAGGTCTTTCACACTTAGCACAGCAAGTTATACATTCTTGTACAGGAATCACTGTGATACATAAAGAGTCTGTATTGTGCAGTAAAATTGGAGAGTAAACAATGATGAATGGGAGCAATATTATTTGAATTAAAATGGAGAAAGAAGGTCATAGGAACACTATAAGTAGAATTTTAAAAGGTAAGGGTTAAAATGTTGAATGTGAACAATATTTGTCGAATTCAAATGGTGAAAGAAAGTCATGGGAGCACTGTAGTCGAATTTTCAAGGAGGAGGGGTTAAAATGTGGAATGTGAACAATATTAGTCAAATTAATGTGGTGAAAGAAAGCACTGTAAGTCGACTTTTAAAAGGGGGGTTAATATATCGAAGGGGGCACTTTATGTTGGATTTCTATGCTGTATACTGTATTATACACTGCTTTTGTTCGAACAAAGATGGTTTTGAAACTGTCGTTATGGCTTCTACTCCTCAGCCTCTGAGGTGCAAAATTTCTGACTTAAATGTAACCACAAAACAGGAGCTAATACTGAGCGCGGGTAATAGGATACTAATTGCACGTTGTTTTTAGTTCCTATAGGCTTTTTTTAGACTGGCGGTAAGTATAATTAACACTGATTTTGCTTTCACAAGTCGGATAATAGGATAACAAAAAACGACTGTTTTATTTCTAGCGCTGGTAATAGAATCCAGTCCCTAGCTGTTTTGACACTTGCATCCTAGATATGTGAATGGATGACCCCCATGTGGATACGCCATTCATTGGAAGTTGCAATTTGCATCACAACATCCAAAGTCTCCCATGTGCGGGGTTGGAAATTTCCACTAGACTATGACTAGTTTAAAATAAAATACAGCAAAATTGAGGTATATCGTATATTTAAAGGGATAGTAATGTTTTACAAAAACAGCAGCTCTAATTAATCATCATAGTATTTGGGTAGTGAAGAGTGTTATTTCAATACTGTCAGAGTTGTAGTTCAAGAGTAATTGAATGATAAAGTATCCCCCTCCCGCCCATTTTACCTAGTGTAAGCCTCCTCCCCTCAGGTTTTTCAAGTTTTCCCTTATGATCACTGAAGATTGTCCCTCTCTGTGATCCATCCGGACAGTCTTGCTGCTCTGAGGTGAGCAGTGTTATATCAGTAAAAGGGGTGGGAGGAGGATACTTTATCATTCAATTACTCTTGTACTGCAACTCTGACAGTATTGAAATAACACTCTCCATGACCCAAATACTATGAAGATTAATTGGAGCTGCTGTTTTTGTGAAACATTACTGTCCCTTTAACACTGAGTGGACTCATAACTTTTCATCTCCTGACTAGTAACTTTTATCTCTGACAGGTGAATCACATTGCTATTTTTCAAGCCCTGTTTATGAAAGTGGAACTATATTCTGACTCTGAATAGATAATTATAATAGAATATATAGTTCAAATTATTCAAATAATAGCAAGTAAAATATATACATTTTCCTAAAATCTCCATAACAAGAGTTGTCAGATGGAGCTTTTGAGGGATTAGAAACCCCAATAAAATAATTGGAGATTTTCATTTTTCCCCTTCTGTGCAGATGGCTGACCATACCTCACCTTTAAAAAGGGACACACATGAAAAATGCATACTACAGGGTTGCTTTAACCCTTAACGACCGGGGTATCGGCGCCGCGACTGAACGTCTGCGGACCATTTTTTTTTTCTGGTTCCGGACTCCCCGAACGGCGTGCAGCCGCGGGGGGAGCCCGGAACTCGATGACGGTCATAGTACATCATGGGTCATTCAGTCAGATCGACCCTTGATGTACTATGACAGTCAAGGGTCGTTAGGGGGTTGATTTTGGTGCACTCCTGAAATATGCCTATTTCCTATGTGTCCCTTTTTAAAGGTGAGGTATGGTCAGCCTAATTAAATACATCCCGTATGAAGCAGCGGAAGGGACCAACTGTAAGCTGAAACTGACAAGATGGAGGGGAGGAAGCCTCTAGCTGTGGAGATTTTAGAATAGCTTATATACTTTACTAGTTATCATTAGAATTATTTGAAACATATATCTACATATCTGTATATAATTTGAAGTGGTTTCTGTTTCACTGTCCACCCCGCCCCAGGGCAGTATACGGGTGGAGACCGGCCGTATGCAGCGAATCAGGGCCAGCAATTTCCACAGGAGTGGGTGGGGTAAATCCAAGCTCTCACCCACTCCTGTGAAAATCTTTGCAGCATTCTACCAGGTCCCAGACGTGCATGTTGTGCTGATCACAGGGACAACACCGTGCACCATTCACTAGTTCTATTAGAATTAACTATTCAAAGTTACAATCGAGCTTATCATTTCAAGTATTTGAACTAAGTATTCTGATATAATGTTCAACTCAGCTAAGCCATCTCCATATAAAAGTGGAACAATTTTGGAGCAAAACAACTGTAGTACTGGAGTCAAATAAAAATTCCCATTCATTTAAATGGCATATTTTACTTAATAAATGCCAGAGAGGTCTCCAACGCATTGCTTGGCATTACCTCTCTGACATTTAAATGGTTAAATGTCCCATTTAAATAAATGGGAATTTGGTGATTTTTTATTTGCCTCCTATAGTGCCGCTGTCCCCAAATCTGCCTTTACACATAAGCTCCAGACTCTATATGACATCATATATATCTAATGGTACAGTTCCCCTTTAAAGGGATAGTAAAGTCCCCAAAAAAGTATCCTGTAAATGGTAGCTGCAATAAAAAAACACTTAATGCGCATAATCCTTTCTCTCAAACCGTTATGGTTTGAGAGATATAATAAAATAAAGTCCTTCGTTCCCTCCCCTTTCTGTCTGATGAGCTGTAAAGCTGTCAGAGGCAGAATCTGGTCGCCTGACTTTTGGCGGCTCTTCAGGAGTGCTGACATTGGGATATCTAACTATAATTACTTCATCAGTATGGTCTATGTGTGCCTGGCTTGCAAGCACATGTTGTAGACCATTTCAGATTAAGTAATTATAGTTAGACATCTAGATGACAGTGCTCCTGAAGAACCTCTGTCTGGTCCCGGAAGCAGGATCTCATGATGTCCGCTATACAGCAGACGCATGGGAAGGGGAAGGGAGCGGAGGTCTTTATTTTCTTACATCTCTCAAACCATAACGGTCTGAGAGAAAGGATTAAGTGCATTAAGTGTTTTTTTTATTGCAGCTACCATTTAGAACTTACTTTTTTTGGGACATTACAATCCCTTTAAAACTGTAAATAACAGGGGATTTCACTCTGCTGGTGCATCAAACCTGTCTGACTGTGAGAACATCTCTCTCCAGATATCTGTATCTGACATTTACAGAGAATCGGTCACCTCTTTCTCCCTGCGGGTCTGCATTCCTTGCTCCCATTTTTTCCTGTTGACATCTAATAGTTCCCTTCGCTCCGATTCAAAAGCTTTCTGTGAAAAGGAAGAAAAGATTAAGAAATATTTTTAAAAGTATAAACAATACAGGTGACATTCTAAAAAACACAAACATCTATAGTGGCTCTAGCGATTATGGGGTTAATGCTATGTTTAACATCCATGCATAATGCTCATCCTGCTCAGTTTTCCAATGCTACGATATAAGTGTCTTTATCTATATGTGCCAGCCTAGAAGCTCTCTATTGCTCCAAGTGATACAGACAAACAAAAACACGTCTGAACTTAACCCCTTAGGGACCCTTGACGTACCAGGACCGTCACGGTCCTTGAACTACTCAAGGACCGATGACGGTCATGGTACGTCACGTACTTTTTACTTACAGCGCTCTACCGGGAGTGCTGTAAGTAAAAATAGGGCATGAAATAGACCGCTCCAAGATCGGAGCGATCTCTATCAGGCCCCATAGTGACGCGCCGATACACGTGACAGGTCACGTGTACCGGCGCGTCAAAGTGCCCCTATGCGGTCGTTATGGGACGGAAATGTCCCATAACCTCCGGTCCTTAAGGGGTTAAAGGGATAGTAATGTTTCACAAAACAGCAGCTCCAATTAATTTTCATAGTATTTGGGCCATGGAGAGTGTTATTTCAGTACTGTCAGAGTTGTAGTTCAAGAGTACTTGAGTGATAAAGTATCCCCCTCCCGTCCCTTTTACCTAGTGTACGCCTCCTCCCCTCAGATGTGAAATCTGGTTGTAAGACAGACAGATAACAGAAGGGGACAATCTTCTTCCTATGAGAACAATGAAAGCCCTGCCACCCTTGACAAGTTTTTCAGGTTTTTCCCTTATATTAATTGAAGATTGTCCCTCTCTGCAGTCCTCCTGGGCACCTCCCTTCTGATCTGGCTGAGCAGTGTTACATCAGTAAAAGGGGCGGGAGGGGATACTTTATCATTCAATTACTCTTGAACTACAACTCTGACAGTATTGAAATAACACTCTCCAGAGTCCAAATACTATGATGATTAATTAGAGCTGCTGTTTTTCTGAAACATTACTGTCCCTTTAAGGTTTGGGCCTATTGTAATAGTAAATCTCAGAAAAAGCAGACACAAATGATCCTCACATTATCTATATAATGAATAGCTTTTTCCTTCTGGAACAAATTAGGATATAAGCAACATAAGAAGGAGGATTCACATTAATAGATTGCTAATGATAAATCTTCTAAATGTCTCACCCAAAGGTGACAATACTTTTACTATGGTTCTGTATAGCAACTTCTACGTTTTGAGAAAAGTTATCAAATTCCTTAACGATAACTTTGACTTTCCAAATATAGGGCGGAATGCAAGAAACGTGCGAAATCGCTATTTTCAGTGTATTTTTGATGGCAAAACAATTAGCAAAAAATTATACTGAATTGTGCAAGCTTTTTCAGAATTAGCGAACATTTGCTTTTTTTTTTGCAAATGCGTTTGAAAAAGTGGGTGTGAGAGGACTAGCGAATAAGCTTAATTCAACAAAGCAATTACACACATTTACATACGTCTGGGTAACTTTGGGGTATTCACTAACTTTGCCGTTACTTTAGGAGCATGTGATATTCAGCAGCAAGGCGTTAGTACATCTATTGCATGAGAACGTGAGCAATCACAAATGGTGCATACATGTGTGGCTTTCCAATAATAGCGAACGCTCCACTTTTTTGCATTCCGCCAATAGTCTCACTTATTCCTGGCACAATTGTTCATTCCTATCAAAGCATTTTTTTTTAAATTCCATCCTTTTCTATGCAAGGAAAACAATAGCCCTCAACTGGAAACCTGCCTCCACCTTAAAGCGATAGTAATGTTTACAATAAAAGCAGCTCCAATTACCGTAAAATCTCGGGTATAATACGCACAATTTTTACCCCACTTCACCTTATGTGAAGTGAGGGGTGCATATTATACCCGAGCGTTTTTTATAAAAAAAAAAAATTAAGCCTGCCAGATCCCTTCCCTCCCTTTCCCGGCGCTATTTGTTGCTAAAATACCATTTACTTACTTCAAAGTTCAAGTCCCGCATTTTCCCCATTAGCAGGCAACAGATGTCAATATTCCCTGCGGGCGGCATTCTTCCATTTGCCGCCCGCTTATTTCAGGACCTACCGGCTCAAGCCAATGGTAATGCCCTGTGAGGATCTGAAGGTCCTCACAGGGCAATACCATAGCCGGAAGGAAGCGGGTGGCGAATGGAAGCATGCCGCCCGCAGGAAATATTGACATCTGTTATATGATGCCTGCTAATGGGGAAAATGCGGGGACTTAAATTTTGACGTAAGTAAATGGTATTTTAGCAGCGGATAGCGCCGGGGGAGGGAGGGAAGGGTTCTGGCAGGCTTAATTTTTTTTATCTTAAGAGGAAAACAAGGGTGCGTATTATACATAAGTGCGTATTATACATAGGCACTCTTGTTTTCCCCTAAAATCTTGGGCATAATATACACCTGCGTACTATACACAGGTGTGTATTATACCTGAGATTTTACGGTAATCTTCATAGTATTTGAGCCATGGAGAGTGTTATTTCACTACTGTTAGAGTTGTAGTTCAAGAGTAATTGAATGATAAAGTATTCCAGTTATGCAGCTATCAACCCGTTTTTGTGTTATGGTGAATCAAGAAATGTTTGCGCTGGGGTTCCCCAATCACTAGTCACTGAGTAAAGGTTGGTCAGGAAAATGGGATAAGACATGGTCAGGCTGTCCGGAGTCACCAGTCACTAACACCTCAACACATCTTTAGTTTGTACTCTGTTACTGCACACTGCTTTGATTTATACTATTGTTCCCACGTCATATCCCTTTTTCTTCTTTTCTTACACTTGTATTTTTCTTTTTAAAAAACAAATGCACTGCCCACCTCTTTATCACTCATGGGTTTATATGACGTAATACAAGGATAACTGTAGGCAGGAGCATGTCAGTCTATACCTCGATCTGCAGGAGCTCTTCACGGTACGTCTTGACTAGATTCTTTATCTGTTCCTCCATCCTCTCGATCAGCAGATCAATGTCTTCTGCCTGTTTCTTCAGATCTTTCACATACTGATCATCTTTTCTTTTCAGCTCCTAAATGAATACTGTGACTTTTACACTAACTTGGTTCAGAACACTTTTTATTACTTATACTTTATATACACACACATATATTATCCTATATAATAATTCGCTAAAATGTGTCTAACAACGCAGTCATGCTCAGTAGAGACTACCTGTGAAGAGGCTGATACAGAGCTGGCGCTCCGAAGCAGCGTCCAGCTCTGTCTCAGCCGTGGAGTGGGCAGTCTCTACTGTGCATGACTGCACCACGACCGGCTGGCACTGTATCAGCCTTGGTGTGAGCAGTCTCTAATGAGCAAGACTGCCCCGCGACCGGCTGGCACTGTATCAGCCGCTGCGTGGGCAGTCTCTACTGTGTATGACTGCCCCGTGACCGGCTGGCACTGTATCAGCCGTGGTGTGGGCAGTCTCTACTGAGCATGACTGCCCTGCGACCGGCTGGCACTGTATCAGCTGTGGTGTGGGCAGTCTCTACTGAGCATGACTGCCCTGCGACCGGCAGTCTCTGTATCAGCCGCGGCGCGGGCAGTCTCTACTGCTTAAGACTGCCCTGCGACTGGCTGACAGTGGCACTTCAACTAGTATGTGTATATATATATATATATATATATATATATATATATATATATATAAAAAGAACATATCAAGCAATCACAGGACTTCAAATGGAGATAAAAGAGATAATACTTTAATTGGTCAACGTTTCAGCCAGACAACGCAGGCCTTCCTGAGAAACGTTGACCGATTAAAGTATTATCTGTTTTATATCCAACTGAAGTCCTGTGAGTGCTTGATATGTTCTACTTTATGTGACTGACTACAGTCTTCATCATTGCACCCAGGCACCAATAATAAATAAGTGAGAGTGCCTCCCAATCGTATATATATATATCCACAAGATTGGGCACTCACTTATTATGAATAAGTCACTTGCTTTGGTGCCAGTCACACATGATTATATATATTTATATATACATTCCAAAAAATGACAGAACTCACAGGACTTTATTGAAGCTCAATAGCGATGCAAGTTTACCGAACCCAGTGACGTCCGAAACATTAATTCAATAAATCAACTCATTTAAACCCATGGAATGCAAGACAGATTTCCAAAGCACTGCAACCAAATGCACTGGATACCAGTCCAACACTCACAATTGTTCTTAGTCTTGTTTTTTTGTTTTATACATGGTGCCCCTCACACGCAGTCTGGAATGTTCAGCCCACAGCTATCATTTTATGGATCATTTGTCAAAGATATAATGAATGAGAGAAATACATAAATACACAGTTATTATTAGTTCTTACAATCATAATTTCACGCACATATATTTGAAACACAACATTCGCATTTTTGGCAAAGTCTTCATAGACACACCAAAATGCCACTCCATCCTGGTAAAGAACCAATGATTCAAGTTCTTTTTAGCTTGATGAATACAAGATTAAAGGGATAGTAATGTTTCAAAATAAAATCAGCTCCTATTAATCTTAATAGTATTTGGGCCATGGAGAGTGTTATTTCAATACTGTCAGAGCTGTAGTTCAAGAGTAATTGTATGATAAAGTTTCCCCTCCCTCCCCTTTTACCTAGTGTAAGCCACTTCCCCTAAGATGTGGAATCTGGTTTCTTCACTGGACAGGTCACAGAAAGGGACAATCTTCTAACTGTAAGAACAATGAAAACCACTGTCCCCCTTGACAGGTTTTTTCCTTATGATCACTGAAGGTTTTACCTCTCTGTGATCCATCCGGACAGTTTTGCTGTTCTGAGGTGAGCAGTGTTACATCAGTAAAAGGCGGGAGGGGGATAATTTATCATACAATTACTCTTATACTACAACTCTGACAGTATTGAAATAACACTCTCCATGGACCAAATACTATGAAGATTAATTGGAACTGCATTTATTATGAAACATTACTATCCCTTTAAGGGCTACATTCAAGAAAGTGGAGCAATCTCTATTTACAATGTATTATTATTTTTTTTAAGAAAATGAAGCTCCAGAATATTACTGAATTGTGCATATTTTTAGGAATTGCAAACATTTGATCTTTGTTGGTGAATATATTTAAAAAAGTGTGTGGGGATAAAATGTTATCCCTATCTTGAGAGAATTAGCAATTGCACCTAAATGCTTACCTATCTGGATGGAACTGCGCAAGCATAGTCGCGTTGGGGTTGCACTTTATGGACTAACATTTATTCCTGTTGCTCATGTAAGCACTGCAGTCGTCTATGCTCAGCGCTGCGCTAGGTTCTCTCTCACCTTTGCACACAGAGCGGGTGAGAGAGAACCCGGCGGAGCGCTGAGCATACAAGATTGCAGTGTTTACATGAGCGCCAGGAATAAATGTTACTGCCATAAAGTGCAACCCCAACGCGACTATGCTTGCGCAGTTCTATCCAGATAGGTAAGCATGATGGGACTCGTATGCGGGTATGCAATGTTTGACTATGCGACATGAGAGTCTTGCGCTGACATGCAGAGCGAGATTCTCATGTCGCCATTTTAACCATGGCGACATGGTTACTGTGTTAAAAGGTTGCACGCTCTTTTGCGTGCAACCTTTTAAAAGGATACCACTTCCATGGGCTCCTTGGGGGTGTGATAAATAGGTGATAAAGTGCAGATGACTTCTCCAGTGATATCACTTCTCCAATTCCTATGTTATGCTATAGATTCTAAGCAGTAGATCTCCAAAGTGGGAGAAATCTTAGTGCATTGACATCTTACTGCACTGACCCTTGTCTGTTTCCACAGCTCTCTGTATGTTCCAGGCGTTTGACTTGGTGCTCACCTGCTGTAGCTCACTGATGAGCTTGTTCTTGTCCTCGATGAGATGGGCGCAGTGCTGCTGCTGGGAGTTCAGGATGTCCCACAATTCCTGGGGTATCTTCTTCCCCTGCGTGTTCCCCCATTTATTGGTGATATCCTCAAACTTCTCCATGCTCATTTTGGCTTCACTGTTCAGCTTCTCAATCCTGAGTACGACAAGAGTCCGGTACGAAGTCATGATGTATTTATAGACGCAGTAATGTTTAACCCCTTAAGGACCAGACAGGTGCACTAACCCTCTGAGTGCCAGAGAGGTACGCAACGAATTTCAAAATCAATGCATTGCATACACTTCTGGTACACAAAGGGTTAAAGTAATGTAATATCATGGAGATAAATGTGTATTTGAGGAGTAATCAAAAGGATAAAATGTTGAATGATAATGCAGACTTAGGTCACGTTCACATCCATAGCGCCACGCCACACCTTTATCAGACCTTGGTACATCCCTCCCAATCTGTTCAAAATAATGCAAATGAGATTTGGTACCAAATTATAATGTAACCCTTTGAGTGCTAGATAGGTTGCCGGTGTATTGTTTTGCAATGTGTTGGAGAGGCTTCTCAAACTTAAGGGGTTATGGGTCAGTGCAAATAAATGTGGGGTGTTTACTAGACCTTAAAATCAGCCCAGCAGGTGAATTCACTGCACTAGTTCTGCCAAAATGGCAACGGAACTTTCTATCCTATATAATAATTTATTAGGATGTTTGTCAGAAGCTGTCATGAGCAGTAGAGACTGCCCAAACGCACAGAATGCTGGGAGCAAAGAATGCTGGGAGCATGGAATGTTGGGAGGTGTAGGAATGCTGGGAGCACGGAATGCTGGGAGTTCTGTGCTGGGAGCATTCTGTGCTTTCGGGCAGTCTCTACAATGCATGACTGCGTCGGTGGCAGGACGCAGAGCAGGACCGGCCTCTTAACCCTTTGAGTGCCAGAGAGGTACATTAACATCACCCGGACCTTGGCTCGTGTACACGGGCTTTTACACTAGTTATTAATACAATGTGGAAAAGAAAGGTTACTCCATGTAATGATCACTGGCGCTCGGACAGTCTCCAGCCACGTAGCTTGCAATTTACAGGTTTCCCATGGACGTCACTAGGAATCAAGAAGGAGAGAGGGCTTGTACAGAAATAATAACCCTTTTAGTGCCAGAGGGGTGTATACCATATTGCAGAGACACCCCTCTAACATTCAAAGGGTTAACTTAAGAATAATTCTAGAGCTAATCAGCTACACTGAAGGGGACAAAGACAAAATCCCTAAAATCATAATAACTTAAATGGAGGATTTTGTGAAGGAAGTGTTGTGGTCCTCTCTAGCATTCAAAGGTTTAAAAGCCCCATTTACATCAATGAGAATTGCTCTACTTTTCCCTTAGTGTATTAGCTACCATCAGTGCATACATGCCTGGAATAAAAAATGATTAAAAAAAGTTGTATTGCACATTAAAAAGATGAATTTCTGCCATCAGTAAATTCTGGAGCTAGTGTGTCAGGCTTGCTGGACTTTCATTGCCAGTCCGGTTGCTGTACCTCTGTCTCTTTATCTTGTCCTCCTCTGCCCTCCTCTGGGTTTCTCTTGCATCAACAGCTACCTGGATGTTCGTCACCAGCTGGGTCCCGTCATTCAACAGCTTGGTCAGTCTCTGAGGGTGAAAATAAAGGGTTGTCCATCATATTACATTCAAAACCCATGAAAAACTGAAGACCTTAGCTGCAAAATAAGCATTTATGACCACTAGATGTCAGTATTTACCAACACTATATGAAGATTGTAGCCTGGAATGACATCTGATGCATGATTTCCTCTTGCTGTTATAGCATCTATTCCACTCTCTAGATGCAGTAAAATATTAGTAGTACATTCTCTGACCTCCAACTGTTAGGGTCTACATCTGCTACTTGGGGATGATGGAAATTGTAGATCCAAGCAGCTAGAACTCTGGCAGTTGACTGCCCCTTCAGTAAAATAACTGGTTTATCTCTGGCACTAAAGGAATGCAGGTTTAAAATGTATGTACAGCAAGTGGATACCTCCATTACGTAGCTGAGAATAACTGTATCCCGTGTCTAGAACAGTAAGAAGTGCTGGGGGTGGGGGTCAATTTCCAAATAACTACATATTTGCATCATAACAGGGAGGACATTAGGAGGTGTGGATGGGATAAGAGAAATAGTAGGTGGAGTTTGGAACTAAAGTGGGCGGAGCAGGTCCAGATGCAGTATTGCTGAAATAGCTAACAAGTGTTAATCAGAGAGGAAGACCAGCTTTAGATTTAACTCAATCAGTGGCATAAGTATAGGGGTCGCACTTGCTACCGGGCCCGTGCACTCCAGAGGCCTGGCCCCCGCCTGAAACCCCTCCACCTGGCTCCTGCAATCTCCCTCTGGCGCTCTAGTAATGCAGAGCACTAAGAGATGACATCATCTAGTAATGCAGAGCGCTGGGAGATGACATCATCTAGTAATGCAGAGCACTGGGAGATGACATCATCTAGTAATGCAGAGTGCTGGGAGATGACATCATCTAGTAATGCAGAGCACTGGGAGATGACATCATCTAGTAATGCAGAGTGCTGGGAGATGACATCATCTAGTAATGCAGATCACTGGGAGATGACATCATCTAGTAATGCAGAGTGCTGGGAGATGACATCATCTAGTAATGCAGAGCACTGGGAGATGACATCATCTAGTAATGCAGAGCACTGGGAGATGACATCATCTAGTAATGCAGAGCGCTGGGAGATGACATCATCTAGTAATGCAGAGCGCTGGGAGATGACATCATCTAGTAATGCATAGCACTGGGAGATGACATCATCTAGTAATGCAGAGTGCTGGGAGATGACATCATCTACCAGCGCTCTGCATTACTTAGAGGACTGTGCGGGAGCTCCAGGTAGGAGGCAGGAGATGGGAACGTTGTGGAGATTGAGGAGCATTGTGGAGGGGGTCAATGTAGTTGAGGGGGCCAACAGGGCTTAAAAGTTGAAGTCCTTTGCTACTAGCCAGACCTGAAAAGTTACTGGCCACTGCAAGCCATAACATACCCATCAGGGCTGAATTTCTACTCGCCAGGGCTACATTTTCACTCGCCATTGGCTAGTGGCAAGTGGAAATTTTGAGCCCTGGGGGCCAATGTGGGGGGGGGGGCATGACACTTTTTGCATCAGGACCCGGAGGCTTCTAGTTACACCTCTGAATTCAGTGTGTCAAAGACTTCTATAGGATCCAAGATGTTAAGAAGAATCAAGAAAGAAATCATTTTTTGAAAATAGAAACTCTGGAAATATGAATTTCTTGGCAGTGGGAGTACCCTTATTTTACACAGTAGGAAAATCCTTACAATACATTTTTTTTCATAAAAAACGTTTACTGCTCCTTTAAGGTTTGAGAGATCGGAATGGGCTCAATTATTTTATTTTTTTAATGGCTACAATTTTCCCTTTATTTAAATTGACACATTACTATCCCTTTAAGGAGAACTTATGATGCTTTACATCGTCTGTTCCTGTGGGAAGAAACATAATAAGAAGGCTGGGATTGGACTGCATGGCCCCAAAATGGCTCCTATCAGTTATTCAGGTGATTAACATCTGGAACACACCCTGGATGCTTTGCAATGCGTGGCATACCCCTCTGGCACTCAAGCAGTTAAATGAAATGTGAAACATCGGATGATGGCGGAGCTCCTGATACAGTCCAGACTAGAGATGCACCGATACCAATTTTTTAAGACCGAGTACAAGTACCGATACTTTTTTCAAGTACTCACCGATACCAATTACCGATACCTTTTTTTTGCAGTCATTTGCCAGTTTTCTAAGTACCTATATGCTTTAGGTACTTGGAAAACTGGCAAATGACCGCAAAAAAAAGTATTGGTATTGGTATTGGTGAGTACTTGGAAAAAAAATTATATATATATATATATATATATATATATATATAAAAGAAGACTTCTGTGTGCCTGGCAAACACACCCAGGGGTGGTATTAAGGAGGACTTACTGTTCCCATTGGGTGATTCAATCATGCAGGGAGTTGGCCCGCCCCCAGTATGCAGCCCGCCCACCACTATCAAAGTCAGAAAAAAACAATATGGCTGCCATTTGCTCCTACACCACAGACAAACACACATGCCCCACTCACACACACACACCACCACACACACATATGCCCCACTCACACAGCACCACACAAACACACACAGACCACCACACACACACACATGCCCCACTCACACAGCACCAAACAGACATGCTCCCACTTACACACACAGAACCACATACACACACAAAGCCAGAAATAAATATGGCTGACACACACACAGTCACTCACCCTGACTCCCAGTGGCCTCAGCAGGACCTGTAGTGCAGCACCAGGGGAACAAAATGGCACTCAAAGGGTTAAGGTAGGCCCTCTGCTGAATTATTTCTTCACTGTCATCATTTGCCATGCAAGACACAGGACAGACAGCCATCAGGTACACACTTAACCCACTGACTGCCACAGGGTTTGTTGATCAAGTTTTACCCCCTCAGGGAATGTGTTCAAACCCCTCACACTGTAAACTTGCATTTCCCTCCCACTTCTCCTCCTTCCCCAGCCTATTACTAACACTTTCACACATTTATGTTAAGCCCCGCCCCCTACTCATGATTAAGCCCCGCCCACTGTTAACCCAAATTGCCCCATTGCTCTCTCCACATCAGCACCACATGAGGGACTCCACAAGTAAAAGTTCACAGGTATTACACAATATGCCTCACTCACACACCACCACCACACACACAAAGCCAGAAAGAAATATGGCTGACACACAGTCACTCACCCTGACTCCCAGTGGCCTCAGCAGGACCTGTAGTATAGCCACAGAAGGGTGCTACAGCACCAGGCAGGGCCGGATTTGCCATTAGGCAAAGTAGGCACCTGCCTACAGGCGCACGCCACCGAGGGGCGCCTGCCATTGGGATTTTTTTTTTTTTTTTTAATCTTTTTTTTTTTTTAATTTAAAAAAAAAAAAAAAAAAGTAGCCACTTCGCTGGCGCTGGTGCTGCCCGCCCCCCGCTCCCTATTTCCTACCTCTCCGGCGGCAGGACATGTCTGTGCCTCCTTGGCACAGTCCTGTAGATGGTGAGCTCCCTCGTCGCATCTTTAGGAAAGCAGAGCGCTGGGAGATGACATCATCTCCCAGCGCTCTGCATTCCTGAATAGGAGACCGCGCGGGAGCTCAATCAGCTACAGGACTGTGCCAAGGAGGCACAGACATGTCCTGCCGCCGGAGAGGTAGGAAACGGAGCTAATGGGGGGCAAGTTGAAGCTTATGGAGCAGAGGTCAATATGGAGCTGATGGGGTTGGGGCAAGTTGGAGCTGATGGGGTTGAGGCAATTTGAGGGGATATGGAGATGATGGGGCAATGTGAGGGGCAATTTTGAGATGATGGGGCAAAGTGAGGGGCAATATGGAGATGATGGGGGGCAAGTTGGAGCGGATGGGGTTGGGGCAATTTGAGGGGATATGGAGATGATGGGGCAAAGTGAGGGGCAATATGGAGCTGATGGGGGGCAAGTTGGAGCTGATGGGGTTGGGGCAATTTGAGGGGATATGGAGATGATGGGGCAAAGTGAGGGGCAATATGGAGATGATGGGGGGGCAAGTTGGAGCTGATGGGGTTGGGGCAATTTGAGGGGATATGGAGATGATGGGGCAAAGTGAGGGGCAATATGGAGATGATGGGGGGCAAGTTGGAGCTGATGGGGGGGGCAATATGGAGCTGATGAGCATTGTGGAGGTGTCCAGTGGAGTTGGCAAATGGGGGGGGCGCTTCACAGTTCTGTGCCTACAGGCTCCTGAGATGAAAATCCGGCCCTGGCACCAGGGGAACAAAATGGCACTCAAAGGGTTAAGGTAGGTCCTCATTGCGCAATTATTTCTTCACTGTCATCATTTGCCATGCAAGACTCAGGACAGACAGCCATCAGGTACACACTTAACCCACTGACTGCCACAGGGTTGTGTATCAAGCTTTAGCCCTCAGGGAGTGTGTTCAAACCCCTCACACTGTAAACTTGCATTTCCCTCCCACTTCTCCTCCTTCCCCAGCCTATTACTAACACTTTTACACATTTCTCTTAAGTCCCGCCCCCTACTCGCGATTAAGCCCTGCCTACTTTTAACTCAGCTTGCCCCATTTGTCTCACCACATCAGTCCCCTCTAGGGACTCCACAAATCAAAGTTCCCAGGTATGAATACACTTCCCACTGCTATTTAACTCTGACATGCCTCTCTATACCTTAACCATTTGAGTGCCAGAGGGGTACACAACTCATGCACGCATGTGTTTCTGCTCATATATGTTGTGTGTGTCTGTGTGTGTGTACATCTCTGTTACATATGTGTGTCCATGTGTGCATCTCCAGTGTGTCTGTGTGTGCGCGTGTCTTTTGCATGTTTCTGCCGCTCACTGTGTGTATGTGCATACCTCCCAACATTTCACATGGCCAAAGAGGGACACGTTAGTTTTAGGTGATATTGTTGGGGGCGTGGCTGGTGGGCAGGGCATTAGTAAGAATTTTTACGTTATTTCATGACCTATTACTGGCTATTTATGTAACTGAATAAATGATTTAGTGCAAGACCAAAGTATTTTATTTGCACAGACTAATGTATAAACACATATACTGAAGTTTAAAAAATATGTATATGAGCTTTATTGCTGTAGAGCAAAGTAATACACACCACACAGTCAGGGCTGGTGCAAGGATTTTTGCCACCCTAGGCAAAACCTAATTTTGCTGCCCATTTTGCTCTGCCCCTTGTGCCCCACCCCTTTATACCCCGCCTACTTATACCCAACCTCTTTTCATGATTGTCCTCTCTCTGCCCCCTGGGCCAGTCTGCCCCTGGTCTGGAGATGCCTGTAAGAGATGCCCCCCACCAGCTCCAACTTGCCCCTTATCAGCTTCACTTTGGCCCACCAGCTCCACTTTGCCCCTATCAGCTCCACTTTGTCCCCCATCAACTCCAACTTGCCCCCATCAGCTCCACTTTGACCCCCAGCAGCTCCAATTGCCCCCACCGGCTCCACTTTGCCCCCCCAGCAGCTCCACTATGCCCCCAGCAGCTCCAACTTGCCACCATCAGCTCCACTTTGCCCCCATCCGCTCCAAATTGCCCCCATCAGCTCCACTTTGCCCCCCATCTGCTCTAACGTGCCCCCACCGGCTCCACTTTGCCCCCCAGCAGCTCCACTATGCCCCCAGCAGCTCCAACTTGCCACCATCAGCTCCAACTTGCCATCATCAGCTCCACTTTGCCTCCCATCCGCTCCAAATTGCCCCCATCAGCTCCACTTTGCCCACCATCTGCTCTAACGTGCCCCCCCTCAGCTCAACTTTGCCCCCTCAGCTCCAACTTGCCCCCATCAGCTCCACTTTGACCCCCATCCGCTCCAACTTACCCCCATCAGCTCCATTTTGCCCCCTCAGCTCCAACTTGCCCCCATCCGCTCCACTTTGACCCCCATCCGCTCCACTTTGCCCCCACCAGCTCCAACTTGCCCCCACCAGCTCCACTATGCCCCCACCAGCTCGACTATGCCCCCTCAGCTACAACTTTCCCCTATCAGTTCCAACTTACCCCCAGCAGCTCCACTATGCCCCCAGCAGCTCCAACTTGCCCCTATCAGCTCCAACTTGCCACCACCAGCTCCACTTTGCCCCCCATCCGCTCCAACTTGCCCCCATCCGCTCTAAGTTGCCCCCACCAGCTCCACTTTGCCCCCCCCTTCAAGCTCCACTTTGCCCCCCTTCAGCTCCACTTTGCCCCCCTTCAGCTCCACTTTGCCCCCCTCAGCTTCACTTTGCCCCCCCTCAGCTCCACTTTGCCCCCCCTCAGCTCCACTTTGCCCCCCTCAGCTTCACTTTGCCCCTCCTCAGCTCCACTTTACCCCCTCAGCTCCAAGTTGCCCCCATCAGCTCCAGCTTTCCCCTATCAGCTCCAACTTTCCCCCATCAGCTCCACTTTGCCCCCACCAGCTCCAACTTGCCCCCACCAGCTCCACTATGCCCCTTCAGTTCCAACTTGCCCCCCATCACATACCTGTAGCTCCCGCGTAGTCTTCTCTTCAGTAATGCAGAGCGAGGAGGGAGATCATGACTCCCAGCGCGCTCTGCATTACTAAAGATCCGACCCAATGACGGAGCGCTGTAGCAACACAGACCTGATTGTTTGTGCTTCCCGGAGTGGTGTGTGCGGGCGCAGCTCTTCTCCGCTGCATGCCCGCGCCCCCAGTACGTGTGCGCCCTAGGCCAGCGCCTACCTCGCCTATAGGTGGAGCCGGCCCTGCACACAGTCTGACCTCCTAAAAAGAGGGACAACAGGGTGGGAAAGAGGGACAGAGGGATTTGGCCCTCAAAGAGGGACTGTCTCTCCTAAAGAGGGACACTTGGGATGTATGGTATGTGTCTGCCTGTGTGTTGCATATGTCTGTGTTTATCAGTGTGTCTGCATTTCACACACGTGCGCCCAATGGTCATAACATGACGGGCAACGCCGTCCCACATTGCTAGTATATATATATATATATATATATACACATACACACACACCACCTCTTGATTCTTCCCTTTTGACTCTTTCTCCCCCTCTTGATTCCTACCTTTTACTTCATTTTACCCCTCTTGAGCCCCCTTCTTTTGCCTTTGCTTTTTATCTCCCTTTTGATCCCCCTCCTTCTCCTTGACTCACCCTTTTGCCTCTCTCACTCTCTCCTGATCCTTCCTCCTTTTGCTCCTTTCTTGGCCCCCCTCTCTGCCTCTTTCACCACCAGCTGCCCCATCTAGCCTCCCTTACTGTCCTCTGCCGGGTGCTCACTGTTCTCTCACGAGCCCCGGCAGAGGTCAGCATCGGAGCGTTGCCGCGGGTTACCATGGCAACGCTCAGACGCTGCTTGAGTGAGAGAGGTGACCGGGGAGCATTGTGAGCAGCTCCCCGGGTTCCCTCTCTGCAGCACCGACCCTGACATAGGGTATCGGTATCGGTGCAACCCTAGTTCAGACTTCACCTCTATAATATAGATAAAGGGTGATCCATTCTTATTATACCTGAAGAAGAGACCTGTAGCTAAAACCGTTGTTAGGGGACAAAGAAGTTCCGTCCGGCACACACACGCTGAATGGTTCCCACTGTTCCATTGGCTGATATGGAGTCAATCAGCTTCGTCATAACAACAGCTAGAGGCTGATTGGCTGGGAGGTGTGTAACCCTGCATCCCAGGGAACCATTTTGAAAAGAGACTGGCCATATAAAAGCCAGGATCTGTTTAAGTTTCCCTCAGTGTGGATCGAGCAACAGCCCAGAAAGGTTAAAGGTGGGGTGATTTTTGTGCTGCTTTTCTGCCGCCGCCACTGCCAGAGGCAGCGTAACTTTTTTGGCAGAATTCATTTTAATATATATATTTCTTTTTTTGAGGGGCAACAATGTTTGAAGAGGATGACCACAGACAATGACAAATGACAGATGAAGAAAAGAAGATGACAGTGAAATACAAGGGTGCTGAAGACCCCCTGGACATCAGACTTACACGTAAGTGTTTATTTTAATGGGATGGTGTTAGCTTTAGGGGGATTAACCCTTTGAGTGCTGGTGTGGCGTCCAATTCATTGCATACCCCACTGGCATTGAAAGGGTTACATTTTTTTTCCTTTTCACTCATGTTTTTTGGTTCCTTGGATGTGATATTTGGCTTAGGGCTCCATATCATTACATCCACAGGTCACTAGTGTAGGGATTCCTAGTTGCAAGTACACGTCTGTGGATTTTAACACAGGTTAGGGACTCAAGGCCGGTTTACTAGGCACTATTTAACACAACAATAGAGAGTACCTTAACGTCTGTTACTAGCCACCACATGTAACACTGAATACCAAATTCATCTGCTTTTTCACTGTTTTCAGTAGGTGCTAATTTAGCGCCCTTTGTGCATTTTTACCCATCGGTAGTTTGTCACAGCACAGGTAATGGAAAACCTGACTGTGACTTAAAACTACCGACAGCAGCTTGTCTTCCCTAATGGTGATAAAATCGCGCCCCTGGTGTCTTGAAAGCCTGTCCCCTAGATCGACTCAGCCAATAAAGGTATCACTTTCACTCTACCATTCTCAGAATTTACCTGTCTGCTGTCCTCGATCTGCTTGTGGCTTTTCCTGGGCTCCTCCTTCTGGTCTTTCTGAGCATTTGGATCCTCGCCAAGCGCCTCCCTGGGTGTGACAAGAACACAACTCACCTTAGTGACTGCTGTCTTTCTATATTAACCCTTAAAGGGCCAGAGGGATGGTCAATGCAGGGTTTTCATAAAAATCTTTTAGTATGCCCTGAGTGCTAATGTTGAGAAACACTGTTTTATGGGAGAGATGAGTAACACTTTCCAATAGATTGCGGAAGACACAACCCCACTACTTTGTGACCATCTGAACAGGAATGGCATTTGAATGACTCATCTCCCAATACCTTTGTTTTACTCAGCAGGAACAGCCTTACTATCCTATATAATAATTCGCTAGAAAGTTTGTAACGACGCAGTCATGCTCAGTACAGACTGCCCGTGACGAGGCTGATACAGAGTGGGGCGCTCCGAAGGAGCATCCAGTTCTGTATCAGCCATGGAGTGGGCAGTCTCTACTGTACATGACTGCACCGTGACCAGCTGGCACTGTATCAGCAGCGGAGTGGGCAGTCTCTACTGTACATGACTGCACCGTGACCGGCTGGCACTGTATCAACCACAGCGTGGGTAGTCTCTACTGTGCATGACTGCTCTGCGACCAGCTGGCACTGTATCAGCCACGGTGCAGGCAGTCTCTACTGTGCCTGACTGCCCCGCGACCGCCTAACAGTGGCACTGTGGCCCGTGTAACGGGCTCTTCAACTAGTATATTAATAATGTACTTTCCTATAATAAAACATTAGTGGTCTCTTAACAAACGAATGTGCAACTGAAAACTACTTATTTATTTAACCTAAAGAAATGTGTTGCACACTCCTCTTTTCCTTAAAGGCCAATTATCATTATCCTATGGAAGCAGCCCTTAAAAACGTTGATCAGATGACTGTCCCTCTCAGATGGTACTCAGCCCAGAAGTCTGCAGCTCACTGTCACATGCTTCCTGGTTTCTGCAAGCCACCACTAGAGGGCCTATGAAACTCTTCACCAGCGCATATGGAGGCTGAGCTCACAGCCAATAAGATGGAGCAGAGAGACTTCAAAGTGTTCCATCTCAGACTCTACTAGCAGGGCCAAAAGGGGCACCAGGATTTATTTTCAGATCCCCATTCTGCTCCCTCGACAATCCACTGGGACCCACAACGCAGCCCCAGCTTCATCGGCAGATGTGTTCTTGGGGTAGCAGGTCTGCCATCAGAGCACTTGCTATACACAAGATAGCTGGCTCCAGAGATGTTTCCAGTGTACTGTGTTTCAATGTGTTGGATTCCTGTATAGGCAATCAAAGGATTAAAGCGATAGTAATGTTTCACAATAAAAGCAGTTCCAGTTAATCTTCATAGTATTTAGGCCAGAGGGTGTCATTTCAATACTGTCAGAGTTGAAGTACAAGAATAATTGAATTATAAAATATCCCTCTCCTGCCCCTTTTATTGATGTAACACTGCTCACCTCAGAGCAGCAAGACTGTCTGAATGGATCACAGAGAGGGACAATCTTCAGTGATCATAAGGAAAAACCTGAAAAACCTGCCAAGAGGGGCAAGGTTTTCCTTATGATCACAGTAAGAAGATTGTCCCTTGCTGTGATCTGTCCGGTCAAGAGACCAGATTCCACATCTGAGGGGAGGTGTCTTACACTAGGTAAAAGGGGGGGGAGGGGGGATACTTTATCATTCAATTACTCTTGTACTACAGCTCTGACAGTACTGAAATAACACTCTCCACGGCCCAAATACTATGAAGATTAATTGGAGCTGCTTTTATTATGAAACATTACTATCCCTTTAAACGGTTTCACACCTTCAGCATGTGGGTCTTAAAGGAGAACTAACACCTCTTTATAATAACCCTCACTTACATTACTATTGCCAAAAAATAATAAGGCTTCCCATGAAATTTGCCCTCTGTGTCTTAGTTGAAGAGATAACACCGTCAGTCAGTCCTGGATTCATGACCATGCAGGCAGACATTACAGTTACTGGCAATTTTTTTTAAAGGAAGCAGGCAGAATGTATGAGTCTACTTAACCCTTTATGGGCCAGAGGGCAGTGCAACGCATTGTTTCAGGGTTAAGATTACCGTGTGCAGTGAGCAGAGTCTGAGGAACTGTGGTCTTCGTAACAACTGTATTAAAACTTACAAAATACATATTTTTTAGAGGCTCTAGGACATTCACATCCCAGATATAACACAACTGCAGTGTAAAAATAATCGGATGGGCTTTAACATGTGCCAAATGAACTTACAGACCTCCCCCAGTCTGATTAAAGGGATAGTAATGCTTTGTTTTATCTCTATTTTATTTTATAGGCATTAAAAAAACATGAAGAATGATATAAGTCTTATCTCTCAAACCTTTATGGTTTGAGAGATATTCGCAAGCAAAATTTCCCCTCCCGCCCCTTTTACCTAGTGTAAGCCATCTCTTCTCAGATGTGGAATGCAGTCCATAGACCAGACAGATAACAGCAGGGGACAATCTTCTTCCTCTGAGAACAATGAAAACCCTGCCCCCCTTGACAAGTTTTTCAGGTTTTTCCCTTATCTTAATTGAAGATTGTCCCTCTCTGCAATCTACCTGGGCACCTCCCTTCTGATCTGGCTGAGCAGTGTTACATCAGTAAAAGGGGCGGGAGGGGGATACTTTATCATTCAATTACTCTTGTACTACAACTCTGACAGAATTGAAATAACACTCTCCATGGACCAAATACTACGATGATTAATTAGAGCTGCTTTTATTATGTAACATTACTATCCCTTTAAAGATACACAAACTCAGAAATCCACTGCACAAAATGCTAGACACGTCCGTATTATAAAATCGTAGAAAATATGTATTCATAAACAGTAAATACTGTTTTAAATTACTGTTTATGAATAAATATTTTCTATGATATTATAATACAGACGTGTCTAGCATCTTGTGCAGTGGATTTCAGAGTGTGTACATAGTAACAACTGTCACATCTATGGATTTGTGTCCTGAGAGCTCCCAGTTATACTTGGTGTTGTGTTGTTTTTTGTTTTTTTTTGTGTCAAGAGAGTATTGATGGAAAAGTACATATATATCAATAGTTATTCCTTGGTCCTACATTCACAATAATACTATCAAAGTATTTTACCAGGAAGGATACATTGAGATTGTCTCTTGTTTTCAAATATGTCCTGGGGGAATAGATATTATTCCCCAATTTAATGGTACTCATTTTATCTACTTCAGAAGGACGACAGGATGAGTTGACCTTGCTGGGACTAAAACCAGTGACCTTGCAGTTATGAACAGATTCTACAGCTGGTGCATTAAAGGGATAGTAATACTTAAAAAATACTAATCCGTATATTAAAGTCATATTAAAAAGAAATGTATTGCCCTCAGTGTCATCTCTCAAACCTTTATAGTTTGAGAGATAATCGCTCCTAAAGTTCCCCCCTCCCTACCCTTTCCCCGAAGTCAGCATTCTAGCTGACTGCAGGGAAGCCTGTCGTACGACCATCAGGCGGCGCTGCAGCAGAGCCAAGATTGCGTTAATAAAAAATAAATCTTTCACTGAAATGGACTTCTACTTTTGCTTGGTTTGCAAGCACACATAGAAGACTGTTTTAGTGAAAGATTTTTTTTTTTTTATTAACGCTATCTCAGCTCTGCTGCAGAGCCGCCTGATGATCGTAAGACCGGATTTCCCTTCAGTCAGCTAGAACTCTGACTTCTGGGAAAGGGAAGGGAGAGGGGAACTTAAGGAGCGATTATCTCTCAAACCATAAAGGTTTGAGAGATGACACTGGGGGCAATACATTTCTTTTTAACATGACTGCAATATAGGGATTAGTACTTTTTAAGTATTACTATCCCTTTAAACAACTGAGCTATCTCACCAACAGAATGAACGCACAGAGAATATAGAGTATTACAGATTCCTCAAACAGGTATTTAAAACTCAAAATTCACATTTCTGTCATAGTCTTCCTATAAAAACAGTGGGTATAAAGTGGTACTGTGTTAGCCATAGAAAATGCAGGTGATTATTAGAGTAAAATGGTGCCTTTACTGGTAACTGATTGGTGTGAGGATGAAAGCTTTCAAGACAATTAGGTCTCTGCTCTAGATATAATAAGAATAAAGGCTGAATATAAAATACATGCATGTTATTTTAACATCTAACCCCTTGAGTGCCAGTGAATATATCCAACACAATGCATTGGATACCCCTGTGGCACCTGTAGGGTCAGATTCTACTGGCAGAATGTTCTTAGCCCTGTGGACCATAAATTATGCTCTAGTAAAGTCTCTTTGAAATGGACAAGAAAATGAAACAAGATTAAATACCTTTTTCATACTCCAGTGAATTTAGCCAGAGATGGCTAAGTCTATAGAATGTGTATGGGTTAACCCTCCAAACACCAGAGGGGTGCACTACCCAGCACTTACACTGAGATGTGCAGCCCCCTGGCATTCAAAGGGACCGCAATATTTTTATTTTGTGGGATAATTTGACATAAATTCCTTGTAACATTTCAAGCCACAGTTCAGAGTGTTAAACTTGGGTATCGAAACAGTTCCACGCTTTACCCATCTTTGGGCATAACATCCAGGAATGGCCGACCATGTTATTTCTTGAACCAAGGAGCAGGGGATATGTTAATAAGGGCCATTAGCATTTTATGGCAATAGTATGGTAAGTGAGGTATTACAATTGTAAGGTGTTAGTCATCTCCAAAGCTTCTCATTGGGTTGGAGAAATCCCTAGGATCCATGGGATAAAAAGTGTCCTGTCAATGTACGCGACAGTGACAGGCAATAATGGCACTGAGTCACCCAATCATGTCTCACCGTCTCTTGGATTCCAGCCTGGCAGCAATACGCAGCCTTCTTGCCACAATTCGCTCTTGTTGATCGTCTGATTCCAGAGAAGGGCCTGTGTCTTTGCTCTCCTCTCTGTCCTCGGCTCCTGAGTACAAGCTCATGGTGCTGTTATTTCTGTGTCAGGAGTAAAAACACAGGTGAAAAAGCCTGCAGGAAGGTGCCCTATCTGCCATGTCTGAACACAGAGCCATGACCAAGGGAGTAAGTATCAAGGTAAAGGAGGACTGTGCTGAGATGGGGGTCAAGCCAATAGGTCATCTCCATACCTTTCCTTACTAGAGAATTGACGCCTCCTAATATTAGCCCTCATTTCCTTTACTATGGCCAGAGAATCCTGTTGCCCCTAAGAATTTTGCCTTGGTGCCTTTTGTTCAAGAAATAACATCTTCAGTACATCCTGGATGTAACGTTCATGGAGGCAGACCTGACAGTTACTGGCAGTTTTAAAACTGAAGCAGGCAGTGGGTGGAGTTTGTGTACTGTGGTCCTGCCAATAACCTTCATGGCTGCCAACATGACATCCAAAACTGACTGAAGATGATATCTCCTGAACAAAGATACAAGGGAAAAATTCTTAGGGGTCATTAGGATTTTCTGGCCATAGTAAGCTTAAATGGGTGGCTATTAGTAGGCAAATTATGAAAAATATATGAAAAAATATATATTTGTATAGGGCATTTCCTGCAAAGAAAAACAGGGAAACCAACACTGCTAGGAGATGTTATTGTTCAAAGTTATTACAGCTCAAACTTTTTTTTTTTTAAATAAAACTGTTAGCAACAGCATTAACTGGTGTCCAAAAGGCATTTTTTAAAATGCACTCTATGGGAGGGCTTGAGTCACTGACTTTGGCTCTCTATAGTCAGACAGGAATAGCACCATCTGGTGACTGTAATAGCAAACTGCAGTTTAATTAAAAATGCACACAAAAAAAATTTGAGCTGCCGTACATTTTAAATGAAAATTCCTGTATTTTACTTTTATATGGTTTCATGAAAAAAAAAAAACAGCAAAGCTCCTTTGACGTGCCTCTTAGATCTTTCTCATACACCCATTTCTATGCAAACCCCAAGATGGGGATAAGATAATGTAGGGCAAGACACATTTGTTAATTTCAATTGAGTGTACAGAAAACTCTAATTAAAGTGGAACAATCACCTATGTTGAAATGTTTCTTGTCTCCGATTCACTGTCAGATTGATTGTGGCATCTGTGAGGGACAGTGCTGCCATCTTGGCAATGTACAGCATGATTGGCAGTGCTCCCCCGCCCTAATCCCTTTCTGTGCCTGCCCCTTCTCTGGGGCCGGCGCTCAGCGTAGAGGATTACAGCGTTCTGTATGGGTGGTGGGCAGGCAATACCACAGTCAAGGGGAAGGATAGCAATGCAATATAAAGTGTGCGATGCAGCTTGCTGTACCAAAGACAACCTCCTGCAGATGTCAGCCTCTTTAGCTTTATGTAAATTTTACAGTGAGCACAAAGATTTAATTGAGAAAAAAAACCACGATTCAGAATTCATTTAGCTTGCTCTTTTGCCTGGGAGCATGAATCTCGCAGGTGAAAGTTCCACTTTAAGCCCTTAGCCCAGGGGTAAGCAACCTTTCGTTCTACAGTTATTGTTGGACTAAATTTCCCATCATCCCGCAGGCATACCAAGACAATTAAGTCATACAGGACTGGTCACGGGATCAGGAAAAAGACAGATTTCCATAACACGCTCCCTTTCATTATCCTGAACCCTCGCCTACAGATGACATAATTCTGTGAAAAACATATAAGGGAATCCTTTTGGTGCAACACAAAAAATTGCCTTTTACTCTGTAGATCGCATTGTCTTTTACTGGTAAAACAAGGGGGAGATGTACTAAGGTGTGATAAAGTGGTTATAAAGTGGAGATGACTTCTCCAGTTCCTATGTTTTTCTATGAAGCCTATTCACTAAGATTTCTCCAGCTTTGTAGATCTTAGTGCATTGGCTCCACAGAATAACATAGGAACTGGAGAAGTTATATCACTGGAGAAGTTATCTCTTCTTTATCACCTTTTAATCACACCTTAGTACACCTCACCGTTATCTCTACTTTGTCACCTCTATATCACGCCCATGCTATTCTTGTGTTCAAATGTTTGAAACAGGTAATGAGCCATTCTGTGAAATATATCTGTCTATGCTGAGTACATACTAATTCTGTCTCAGTGTATATTTAAAGGAAAACTATAACCTCCTAATAATAACAACCCATGTAAGTTACCTGACCTGGAAATCCTAATGGACCCTAGGAATACTGTCGTTGTGCCTCTGTTCAAGGGATAAGATCTTCAATCAGTTTTCAATCACATGGGGCAGACATGGCAGTTGCTGGCTGTGTGACTGCACCTATTTAACCCTTAAAAGAGCAGAGAGATGTGCAAGGCATTGCAAAAGCAATGCCTTGCACAACCCTCTGCTCCTTAAAGAGTTAACCCTTTGAGTGCCAGAGGGATTCGCAACGCATTGCAAAGCAATGTGTTGCATACCCCTCTGGCACTCAAAGGGTTAAAGTTGCCATGTGCAGTGAGCTGTGGTTCTGCCACCTGTTGTCATGTCCATCTTAACAGACATGGCATCCAGGACCGATGGAAGATACTATCTCTTGAATAAAGGAACAAGGGCAAAAATCATAGAGGCCATAAGGATTTTCCATCTATAGTAAGGAACATGGGGGATACTATTATGAGGTGTTATTTATCCTTTAAAGAGTAAATATCATATAAAGTTAAGTTTGGTTTAATTAACTTAAAATAATTTGATCCTTTAATTTCGTCATACTTTTTATTTTTTGAGAATTTAAATATTCAACATTTCTTTGGTTTATTGGCCTCCTGGAGGAGACCATTTGGCCTTCTTAAATACATCACTAATTCAAGGGGGGGGGGCAATCACAGAGAAGTTATCTCAACAGACTAACAAAATCACAAGTTGGTGACTTTAATCAAAGACAGCTATAACTATATTAATATGTGGACCACAAAAATCTATTAACCCTGTGAGTGCCTCTCTGGTACTCAAAGGATTAATAGGACTTTTCTTAATCCAAGCAGGATATCCTAATCACCACTATGAAGCGATTATGTGTGGATTGGTTCCCCAAAATTAAACTTTAATTAGCACTGCATACCATGTCCACTGAGACAGACAAAACTCGCCCGCATGAAAGTGGAACTGTCACTTTGCAACAAATAGATGGTTTTGAAATAGCTTTCAAAGGCAGACATAATACTGTCAGACATTTTTTTAAACTAAAACAATACTTCAAAATATGTAGCTTTGTCATTTTATGCAAATCAGTAAACACTGGCAGGCATGCCAGCCAAATCCCAAGCTGCTCCCAACTGTCACTTCCTGCCAGCCAGAGCTCTCTCACCTGCACAAACTCACAAATACATCAAGCTAAATATGTCAAACTAATCTGAGATAAAAAGTGACTAACAAAGATGATCTTGAAAGCTCTATCAAATGTGTCTATTTGTTACAAAACGTCAGTTCTACTAGAATTTAAACTCCCTGTTAATGTGATCCTGGGGTCCCTTTCTTGCATCATATTAATGTGATCCCTCTCCCTATTAATAACATTCTGGTTTCCCTCTTTTCTAGTATTTGATTCTTGGGCCAAACTCCATCTTTTAATGTGATAATGCCCCACTCCCTGCCAATTAATATGATCTTGGGGATCTTGTCTCTCTCCATGGCCCTACTAATATGATCCTGAGGCCCCTCTCTCTGTCCCTATTAATGAGATCCAGGGGTCTATATCTTGCACTATTAAAGGGATCCTGTAGTCTCTCACTCTCTTTCCCTATTAATGCGATCCTGGGGCCTCACACTCTCTTCATTTTATTGTGATATTGGGGTTCCATGCTCTGCTTATTAATGAAATGCAGAGGTCCCTTCTTAACAGTTTTAATGTTACCCACATGCCCTGCTATCTCTCATTAATTGGATGCTGAGACCTCCATATCTGTCCCTATAAATGTGATCCTGGGGCCTCACGCTTTGTCCCTTTTAATGTGATTTTGGGATTCCATGCTCTGCTTATTGAT
The DNA here is from genome assembly GCA_037306005.1 of Rhinophrynus dorsalis. NCBI lineage: Eukaryota > Metazoa > Chordata > Amphibia > Anura > Rhinophrynidae > Rhinophrynus > Rhinophrynus dorsalis. Next base: position 550,727,053 of record CM074720.1, read on the forward strand.
GTAAAGCATGGATCCCTTCCTACCCCTCGTAATGTTACTCAGATGTCCTCATTAATGTGATGTTGGGGCCTCAGCCTCTATCCCTATTAATGTCATCCCGGGTCACCCTCTCTGTCCCTATTAATGTGATTCTGGGGCCCCCTATCTGTCCCTATTAACGTGATCCTGGGGCCTCCCTCTCTGTCCCTATTAATATGATCCTGGGGCCTCCCTCTCTGTCCCTATTTATGTGATCCTGGGGCCTCCCTCTCTGTCCCTATTAATATGATCCTGGGGCCTCCCTCTCTGTCCCTATTTATGTGATCCTTGGGCCTCCCTCTCTGTCCCTGTTTATGAGGTCCTCGGGTCCCCTCTCTACCTATTAACAGGATGTATGTGAGGTCCTATATCTTAAGGATCACTGGGATGCACACAGCACTGCATCCTTAAAGGATTAATGTGACCCCGGCGCCCCGCACTGCTGTGTACCCCACTCGCTCTAGTAATATAACTTTGAGGTCTGTCTCTCTCTTGCTCCCCACAGATCAGACGATCATTCCGTCCCCCCGATACCTGAACGATTTCGCCCCTGTGTCTTCTCTTCCTGTTGTTAGTTTTTCCGTTGCTAGGAGACGTCGACAACGGATTAACCAATCGTAGCGCGGCAAAGGCTAACAAGCAGCAAGTCGCGCCCACTGCAAGAGGCCCCTTGTATTACCTGCCTGCAGTGAGCGGGTCCTTGCTTTACTGGGCAGGACGTTGCCTGTGATAGATATGTATTGTATAGTAAAGGCTTTACTGTTCGTTTAACCATTTGAGTGCCAGAGGTGTAGTGCAGCAATGCCTTGGACATTGCTCTGTCACTCACAGGGCGTGGTGTTGTATTCACAAACCAGCATACCTCTTCAGTGTCCCTCTTTAGGATATATTAGGGGTCCATACCTAAGAAGTGTCCCTCATTAAGATGGACAGTCCCTCTTGGAGACCCAAATCCATCTGTCCCTCGTTCTCACGCCGGTGTCCCCCTTTTTAGGAGATCTGCTTTTGTGGTATGTATATGTACCACATTAATCCTGGCTCATATACAGCAATAAAACCAAAATATTGTTTGTGCAAACTTCAGTACAAGTGTTTATAAATTGGTGCCTGTAAACAAAATACGTGGTCTTGCTTTAAATCATTTTTTCAGTTACTTACAGAGATGTCAATAACCTAACTATTCTCAATAATGCCTTGCTCCCAACAACACCTAAACACAAGTGTCCCTCTATGGCCATTCAAAATGTTGCGAAGTATGGTAATGTAATTTAGGCCTATATTCCATACTACACATGATAGCTCTCTCCTTTCAAAACACCATTCCTCCCAACATTTCAAATTGCCAAAGAGGGACACTTGTGTTTTAGGGGGTGTTGCCAGGGGTGTGGCTGGTGGGCGGGGCATTACCAAGAATTTTTAAGCTATTTCATGACTTATTGACACCTCCTTGTGTAACCTAATAAATGACCTATAACAAGACTAATTTATAAACACATATATTGATGTTTAAACAAATGCAAAAGAGCTAGTCAGAGATGCTCAACTAGGAACGAGTCTGCCCTCAAAGTGATGAGGCTCTATAGGATAAGTATCCAACCCAGGGTGCAATCTCTTTTAGCTCACTAGTGCCTTTCACAGAGAGGAAATATCCTAAAGCATATCATACTGATCCTACCAAAAAGCAGTCCAGCCACGAAATGCCAGGCAATTCCTCTCTGAACAAGAGAAGCAGCCAACCCCAGACGTACGTTTCGGCTTTGTTGGGCCTCGTCTAGCTCTTTTGCATTTGCAAATTGCCCTTGGGACTAGTCACCCTAAGGGTAACAGGGTAATTCAGACGTGGACCCCTTGCTCACAGTGCCTAGAGAGATCAGCTGCACCTCACTGACGAGGCCCAACAAGGCCGAAATGTAAGTCTGGGGTTGGCTGCTTCTCTTCAGAGAGGAATTGCCTGGCACTTCGTGGCTGGACTGCCTTTTGATAGGATCAGTATGATATGCTTTAGGATATTTTCTCTCTGTGAAAGGAACTAGTGAGCTAAAAGCGATTGCACCCTGGGTAGGATACTTATCCTATAGAGCCTCATCACTTTGAGGGCAGGCTCGTTCCTAGTTGAGCATCTCTGACTAGCTCTTTTGATGTTTAAACAAACCATAATGTGAGTTTTATTGCTGTAGAGCAATAGGATACACTTATATACACACAACACAGTCTGATTTTGTAAAAAGAGGGACAGCAAGGTGGGAAAGAGGGACAGAGGGATTTGGGTCTAAAAGAGGGACTGTCCCTCCTAAAAAGGGACACTTGGGAGGTATGAAACGCTTTTCCATGCTTACAGCTTAACTATTGAATTTTCTAACTTCCAGTCTGCGTCACTGCACTTCTCTTGCAGTCTTCAAGTCTCTCTTATAATTACACCTCCTCAATAAGACTCCATCAAGGTAGAAGGCACCGAATTCATACATCTAAGGGACTTATAATTTACTTATGTTTCCCTATTGAGCACTGTATTCCAAACTTAACCTTTATGTTCTCAGTATATCTCCCTTTAGCACTTTAGATTGTAAGCTTTTGAGCAGTGTTTTACTTTGTCTAAGCACTTGTCCCATTAGATTGTAAAGGATGAGTCGGAGCTCGAATGGAGGTCGGGAAATCATGTCTGAGCCAGAGTTATTAAAGCGGATCTATCGTGGGATATCAACTTGGGTTATCCAAGTAGATACCCCTACTGTAAGCCTTATCGTTTATATAAAACATCTATGATTGCACCGAATAATGTGAAATCTGACGGTTATTAGAAGCCCCCAGTTGATGTAGACTGCAGCCATCTTGATTTTTGTGCCCCACTGTGCTTCCATTGCCTGATCTGCTCCCTGTCAATCATTTTCAACGTGTCTGCCCACAGTCCAACTCTCTGCGGTGAGCTCCTGTGAGGCACACATGAAAATAAAGTCATGTGACCATCTCCTCCTTGCCGGCATTACAGCCTACACACATCAGATCGTGTGTGTGTGTAGTTCAAATATCACTTTTATTATTAGTGTATATTAAAATGCATTCTGTTTAAAATGCTATAGAAATTATTTTTATTAATCTTTTGAGTGCCAAAGGGGTACTCAACGCATTGCAAAGCAATGCCTTGACTACCCCTCTGGAGCTCAAAGGGTTAATATTGGCCATTATAATTGATAATTTTAGAAAGTTTTTTGATAAACTGAATCTTTACCTTTTGGATTATGTGGTCAGTAGGAGGTATAATATACACACTGCTGCTATATATAGTGTGAGCGAGGCACATGCACGAGCTCGCACTTCAGTACCCTAACCTTGACGCGTTGGAAGGCTAGTGCGCGCCAGGTCATGTGATCAAAAAGGGGAGGACACAGGCTGGATCTAAAGGACTGGTGGGAGTGACAACGTTACCTTAAGGTAACAGGGCTGACATGTGCAGACCGTCTCTGCCAGGCATACACGTCGCTAGGTACATTTTACTTTTCATTTTTTGGCTATATGATTACTTTATTTGATAAATGAACTACACAGTGCTGTATATATTATTACTGACAACTATAAACAGAGGCTACATCAAGTTGGGATGGTAGTTCCGCTTTAATTAAAATTCTATATAGATAGATGTGTGTGGGTACATGTTGTATTGTTAGATCACAGCTGGGATGCTTTTGGTCAAAGAAAATAAGTTATGGTGACAATTGTTAAGGGAACAGTTTAGGCCAGTGGCCTAGGAGATAAGGACTCTGGACTAGGGTTGCGGGTTTATACAGGTTGCCCATCGAGCTTCAAGGGTCAGCTAATGGATATCTTAAGGAGAGTCTGGTAACAAGTTCAGGGTTGAGTAGCGCTAGATAGGTCCTACTAGGGGAGTTGGGGTATTAACAAGGGCAAAAAGTTATTTTTATTAAAAAAAAAAAAAAATGTTGGAATATAATGTGTATTGTTGATAAAGCCGTGACCTGTATTCACATCCAAATAAAAGAGCCTTTGTGTTTTATTAACATTTACCCTGATGCAGCAGACAAGTGCTGCATAAACATATTAATTCAATAGATGTAAATATACTGTATAAACACAATTTCCATTTAACATTTTTGTTCAGTAACAATGTAAAAGCAAAGCAAGATTCGGTCTAATCAGTATGTAAATGGAACCGTAACATGGCAGACCTATTTGTTCCTATTACAGTTACTCTGACACCGAACCATTACCTGGGTCTCACTATGTGTGTTTATGAATTAGTCTGTGTAAATAAAATACTTTTGTTTTGTTATAAATCATTTATTCAGTTACACAGAGGTGTCAGTACATCATGAAATAACCTAAAAATTCTCAGTCACTTCCCCAGCACCACCACCAAAAAAGTGTCCCTGTTTGGAATGTTGAGAGATATGCGTTGAGCACTAGAAGGGGAGGGGGGGGTATGTAACGCATTGCATGCCCCTCTGACATCCACATGGTTAAATGACCACCACCATGGGAATCACAGCCAAAATCAAGGTAGGTTCTACAGGCCTTCCTCTGTGGTTAATGTTCACTGTTAAAGAGACAGTAATGTCCCATAAAAAATTATTAGGGTTTTGTAGAGATTAAAAAGAGATAGAGAGATTTAAATTAAAAAAAAAAAAAAAAAAAAAAAGCTAAATGCCATAAAGCCTCTCTCTCTCTCAAACCGCTATGGTTTGAATGATATCCTCCATTAAAGTTCCCCTCAACCTCCTCTTATCCTGACGTCAGCTGTAAACTGACAGCAGGAGTTTTTGGTCTGGGGACTGACAAGCGGCTCTTCAGCAGAGCCGCAATAGCTCGATTTAAAAATAAATACTTCTTTGGAGCGGTCTACAAAGTGTGTCTGGTTTGCAAGTACACTTTTTACACTGTTCCAAAGAAGTAATTCTTTTTAAATTGCGCTATGGTGGCTCTTCTGAAGAACTTCCTTGTGTCGGTCAACACGCATCTCCTTCTGTCAGCTTTACAGCTGACATCAGGCAAAAAGGATCTTTAGCAGAGGATATCCCTCAATCCATAGAAGTTTGAGATATCGGATTTGTGGCATATCGTTTATTGTTTTTAATCTCTACAAAACTCTAAGCATTTTTTTTTTTTTTTTTTTAATGGGACATTACTGTCACTTTAATTCCAGACGCTGCAGTGCTTCCTAGTTGAAACTGCGCCACATACACTCCCAACATTTATAACGGACCAAAGAGGGGCACGTGTTTTATGTGGCATTGTTGGCGAGCAGGGCAATATGGAGAATTTTTAGGTTCTTTCATTGCCTATTTATACCTCTTTGGGTAACTGAATAAATGATTTAGATCAAGACCAAGGTATTTTATTTACACAGACTTTTATATACATATACACAGAACAAACTTTAATGTTAGTGTTATTGCTGTGGAGCAAAGTGCTGTACATATAGTCACCACCTGTGAGCTTGACTTCCATGGTGGGTTACATACTAGAAGGGTTATTAACTGACAGTATTCAGAACTATGTGAAGACAAACAATATTATTAGTAGGAGCCAGCATGGTGTTATGAATAGATCATGCCAAACTAATTTACTTGTATTTTACAAAAATGTAAGTAATAATTTGGACAAGGGAATTGCTGTTGATGTAGTATACTTGGATTTTGCAAAAGCCTTTGATACAGTGCCTCATAACAGGTTATTGCATAAATTAAATGGCTTCGGTTTGGGCGGTGTTATCTGTACATGGATTGAGAACTGGTTAAATGATTGACAGAGTTCAGTCCTGGGCCCAATGCTTTTTAATGTGTTTATTAATGATCTAGAAGTGGGAAATGAAAGTAATATCTCAATCTTTGCTGATGACACTAAGCTGTAGAAATATATACAGAGCTGGGTGGTTTTTTTTTTCTCTGCAGAAGGATTTAGATAAAAGGAGTGAATGGCAAACAGTGGCAGATGAGATTATGCATTTGGGCTGTAGAAACACACGTACTACATATACACTAAATGGGAAACAACTTGGAGAATCCTCATCAGAGAAAGATTTAGGAGAACTGATAGATAATAGACTTCACAGCAGTGTGCAGAGTCACTCAGCTGCTGCAAGAGCAAATAGAGTACTAAGGAGTACTCTTGGGAGGTACAGAGCCTTAAAGGGATAGTAATGTTTCATAATAAAAACAGCTCTAATTAATCATCATAGTATTTGGACCTTGGAGGGTGTTATTTCAATTCTGTCAGAGTTGTAGTTCAAGAGTAATTCAATGATAAAGTATCCCCCTCCCACCCCTTTTACTGATGTAACACTGTTCAGCCAGACCAGAAGGGAGGTGCCCAGGTAGATTGCAGAGAGGGACAATCTTCAATTAAGATAAGGGAAAACCCTGAAAAACTTGTCAAGGGGGGCAGGGCTTTCATTGTTCTCATGGGAAGATTGTCCCCTGCTGTTATCTGTCTGGTCTATGGACTGGATTCCACATCTGAGAAGAGATGGCTTACACTAGGTAAAAGGGGCGGGAGGGGGAAACTTTGCTTGTGAATGTCTCTCAAACCATAAAGGTTTGAGAGATAAGACTTATATCGTTCATCATGTTTTTTTAATGCCTACAAAATAAAGATAAAATTAAGTATTACTATCCCTTTAATATTTCCCAAAGAGGGACACTTGGGAGGTATGGGCCCCTAAAATCTTCTAAGGAGGGACACTTGGGAGGTTATGGAGCTTTAAAACCTCCTAGAGAGGTCTGCTTGGGAGGTATGGAGTCCTAGATCTCCTAAAGAGGAGCATTTGGGAGGTATGGAGGTACACTAGTGCTTACCAATGCAGCAGAGCTGTACCAGAACTACCATAGCTTTCAGTTGAATTGACACTACACTAGTGAGCTTACCAATGAAGGAGCTACACTAGCAATACCACAGCACTTAGAACAGAAATGGAGCTACACTAGTGATATCACAGACTTGAAATGAAAAAAAGAGAGCTACACTACTGATACCACAGAGCTTACAGTTGAAGTGAAGGAACAATAGTCATATTACAGAGCTTACAAATGAAATTGAGCTCCACTAATGATACCACAGAATTGCCATTAAAATGTAACTACAATAGTGATACCACAGAACTTGCAATTGTATACATTCCAAGTGTCCCTCTTTAGATTGAGGATGATGATGATTACCAGACGGTGCAGTAAAAACAGGAAGTATCTGCAGAGGAGACGTAGTAAGGCGTTCTCTTGGAACCATGGCGACGAGTGTCAGCACCCAGCAGGGTCCAAGGACTTGAAACATCCTGGGACTTAATTTTGTTCTGTCTTGGTGTGCATTCATCACACTGTTTGTCCTAGTGTGCACATCTGACTCCTGTCGCACCGCCGTACCTTATGCTATTGCTTTCCAGTGCACAGTTCCTTCAAGACAATTTTCACTTAACTCTCTGAGTGCCAGAGGGGTATCCAACGCATTGCTATGCACACTTGGGAAGGTGAAGGGCTCATTGGCTGTCACAAACACCGCTGTTAGCCAATCAATGATGGAGGAAATATCCTCTCTCATTGGCTGGCACTATAGTAGCAAACCCAATCCAGCCAGAGCCTTCCAGTCTCATATGAGGAGTGATTGTCTCCAAGGTCAGCCTGCACAGCCTCAATGTTATTCCAATGGAAACGGGCTCCCCCTCTTGGGCACCCCCCCCCCCCCTACAGTAGACAGGAGTCTCTTGCTAACTAAGCAGAGTCTAGCTGGGTCACCTAGAAAAGAGGGAGGAGATCAGCTAGAAGGGAACCAGGCACATAGTTGGGTGACAGAAGTGGTTGCAGTGGGGGAGGAAAGAGGGCAGCCAGTCCTGAGTTTTTCCATCCCAAACAAATTTGCTCATTTAAGTGAAGATGTTGGGGAGGTAAACCCAGAAGTGGAATTGCTGGAGAAGACTGTTCTCCCTAACAGCCGGGATAACAGCTCCTCTAGCACAGATGGGATCCAGAGGAAAGTGAAGCCTAGGCAGGTTGTGGTGGTAGGGGACTCTATTATTAGGAGAACAGATAGGGTAATCTGTGGCTCTGATCGCAGCAACCGAATGGTTTGCTGTCTCCCGGGTGCCCGGGTTCGGCATGTTGCAGACAGGGTGGACAGATTATTGAGAGGGGCTGGAGATGATCCAGCTGTCTTGGTGCATATTGGTAGCAATGACCAAGTAAGAGGAAGGTGGAGTAGGATTAGGAACTGCACTTCCAAGGCAGTATTCTCAGAGATACTACCTGTGCCATGCGCTACTCCAGAGAGACAGCTGGAGATTAAAGAGCTCAATGCATGGCTGAAGTCTTGGTGTAAGAAGGAGGGCTTTGGGTTTTTAGAGCACTGGGCTGATTTTGCTTTGGGGAACAGTCTCTATAGTAGGGATGGATTGCACCTGAATGCTAGAGGGTCTCAAGTGCTTGGGGAGAAGATGGCTAGATGGTTGGAGATTTTAAACTAGGAAGGGGGGGAGGGGACAATAAACACTGGGCTAGATAGTATAGAAAGGGAATGCGATGTAGTTAATAACCAGGTGGGTGGATCTGGGGGCTGGGTTAGTGCAGATGCTGGGTAGAAGCCTATAAACCACATTTCAAATTAAATCACAAATGGAACATAGCAGTGACATAAATTGTATGCTTGCAAATGCCAGAAGTTTAACTGGTAAAATAGGGGAATTGGAGCTGGTAGCTGAAATCGAAAACTATGACTTGATAGGCATAAACATGGTGGGATGACACACATGATTGGTCAATCAATTTGGAGGGCTACATGTTGTTTAGAAAAGATAGGTCAAACAAAAGAGGTGGTGGGGTCTGTCTGTATGTCAAACCAGCATTATTGCCTCATTTGCGGGAAGATAAATGTGATGACAGTAGTGAACATATGGAATCCGTGTGGGTTGAAATAGTCACTGGGGGTAAAACTGCCCAGAAAATATTAGTGGGTATTTGTTATAAATCACCAAACATTGTTGACCTTGAAGAATCACAGCTATTACTGCAAATAGATAAGGCTTCTCAAATAGGGAGAACTATAATTATGGGGGATTTTAATTATCCAGAAATACACTGGAAAAATGGAACCATTAATTCTGCTAAAAGCAGTAAGTTTCTGAACTTGTTGAATGACAACTAGTGCAAGCCTAAACCAGAGGGAATGTGTGTCTGGATCTGGTAATAACAGACATTGAAGAACTTACATCTACCATCCAAGTAAGGGAGCACTTGGGGAATAGTGACCATAACATGGTATTGTTTGAGATTAATTCAAAAAAGCAATTTGCTATGGGTTCCACCAAAACACCTAATTTTAAAAAGGCCAACTTTAGCAGGTTTAATTCATCACTTGGTCTTGTTGACTGGGATAGAATATTTTCAGGAAAAAACACAGAAGGTAAGTGGAATGCCTTCAAAATAACATTGCAAAAATATACATATAAATTTATCCCCGTTGGAAACAAATACAAAAGAAGCAAATTAAAACCAATGTGGCTAACCAGTACAGTAATTCATAAAATAAAACAAGAAAGCGGTATTTAAACATTATAAAGCTGAGGTATCAGCAGAGGCATTTATAGAATACAAAAATGCCAACAAAACCTGTAAAAAGACTATTAAATTAGCTAGACTGGAGAATGAAAAAATTATTGCTAAGGAGAGCAAGAGCAACCTCAAAAAATTATTTATAAATACATTAATGGCAAAAAATTAATGTCTGATAATGTTGGGTCCTTGTTATCTGAAACAGGTGAGATGGTCAGTGGGGACAGAGAGAAAGCAGATATTTTAAATAATTTCTTTTCTTCTGTTTTTACCAAGGAAGACCCAATGGACAAGAATCTGCAAACTACTTTTACAGAACAGTCACAGCAAGCATGGGACTGGCTAACACAAGAAAAAGTGTTAAAACAATTGAATGCTGTTAAGGTAGACAAAACCCTGGGGCTGGATGGTATACACCCATGGATACTTGAAGAGCTAAGCCAGACCCTGGCCAGACCGTTATTTTTGATTTTCAGGGATTCTTTTATTTCAGGTGCCCACGGATTGGCGTAAAGCAGATGTGGTGCCCGTATTTAAAAAGGGATCAAAATCACAGCCAGGAAATTACAGACCCGTAAGCTTGACATCTGTGGTAGGGAAGCTGCCTTAAGGGTTGCTAAGGGAATATATTCAAGAATTCAGCTTGAACAGGAATATCATTAGCAGGAGCCAACATGGCTTTGTGAAAGGCAGGTCTTGTCAAACTAACGATTTCATTTTATGAAAAAGTGAGTAAAAATATAGATGAGGGAGCAGCAGTTGATGTGATCTATTTAGACTTTGCCAAGGCATTTGATATGGTTCCATACAAGAGTTTACTGTACAAATTGAATGAAATAGGCCTAGGGGAAAATGTTTGTGTGTGGATTGGAAATTGGCTGAAAGATTAGAGTGCAAAGAGTGGTAGTAAATGGCAAGTTCTCCAGTTGGATAAACGTGATAAGTGGAGTGCCTCAGGGATCTGTCCTGGGTCCTCTTCTTTTTAATTTGTTTAATGACCTCCCACAGGACATAAGGAGCCACGTATCAGTGTTTGCCAATGACACAAAATTAAGTAAGGTAATAAAGTCTGAACTGGATGTGTCTTCATTACAAGAGGATTTGGACAAATTGAGTAACTGGGCAGGCAAGTGGCAAATGAGATTCAATATAGACAAGTGTAAAGTTATGCATTTTGGGTATAATAATAAAAATGCAACATATAGTTTAAATGGTGTTTCTCTGGGGAAATCTACTAATGAAAAGGATTTGGGAGTAATAGTAGACAATAGACTTAGCAGTAGCGTGCAGTGCCAGCTGGCAGCTGCAAAGGCCAATAAGATATTGGCATGTATTAAAAGGGATATAGACTCAAGGGAGGAAGATATAATTATGCCTCTTTACAGGTCCATGGTAAGACCCCACCTAGAATATGCTGTTGAATTCTGGGCGCCCTTTCTGAAAAATGAGAAAGTGCAGAGGAGGGCTACAAAACTAGTAAGGGGAATGGAAAGTTTTACTTATGAAGAAAGGCTAGAAAAGTTAAACTTGTATACACTAGAGAAACAGCATCTTAGAGGGGATATGATATTATATAAATATATTCAGGGCCCATACAAAGGGCTCTCCAAAGACCTGTTCAGTAACAGAACAGTACAAAGGACAAGGGGCCACCCGCTTAGACTTGAGGAAAGGAGATTTCATCTACAGCAGCGGAAGGGTTTCTTTACAATAAGGACAGTAAAGGTATGGAATTCACTGTCTGAGGAGGTAGCGCTATCAAATACATTAGATGCCTTTAAAAAGGGCCTGGATACTTATTTAAAAGAGCAGAACATAGAGGACTATGTACGTTAGTATTGGGATTAATATTTAATTAGTGCTTGTTGATCTAAGGAGAAATCTGATAGCCATTTGGAATCAAGAAGGAATTTTTTCCCCCCATTCAGGGTAGAATTTGAAATTGCTGTATTGAGGGGTTTTTTTTTGCCTTCTTTTGGATCAACGATGGTAAACAGGAATAGGAAAAGGGTTGAACTAGATGGACGCAAATCTTTTTTTCAACCTAAATTACTATGTTACACCCACACCTGAAACTGGATTTGGGGTTATAAACAATTTAAGTAACACTGGCACCTAAATGTGATCTTTATTTATATACACCCTTAAATACCCAGCACTTCATGATAGCATTTGTAAAATATCTGAGTTTACTGCGACCTGAAATCTTGTCTTACATAGGGTCTGAGGGAACAGATATTCCTGCCTTTTCCTGAGCTCCCACAGATTGCTCAGGATTATCTGTAAATAGGCTGAGCCAACAGCCTCAATACAAGAGCAGCGGGTATCAATCCATTTTAACGAATCTCAATACAAAGAGCACAAAACATTAAAACAATTTACACTTGTTAAAAACCAAACTTAAATCAGACCACCCCAAATAAAGTCCCCCCCCCCAATAATTAGTCCTATAGCGATAAGCTTAGAAATCGAATATTACCCAACACAAGTACAGGGTTATTAAAAAAAATCCTACTTCTGAGACTGACGGGCAGGCATGAGCGCAAGACTTGTTGACTAAGAGACATCCGTTCGCCTGTGCTATCCGTCCCAGTCTCCTCTAGGATGCGCTGCATTGTACCATAAGGTAACAGGAAGTGACTGACTGTGCAGGCACACAGATGACTCTAAAGCAAGAAGTCTGCTTGTCAGTCTCACATGAAGCAAAATTTCTTAACGCTGTACTTATGATGGATCATAGCACTATTACTAAGCTTATCGTTATATGACTAATTATTGGGGGGGGGGGGCAGGGACTTTATTTGGGGTGATAGTTCCACTTCAAAATCATATTTTAGGGATATAATGAATACGTATAATTGATTTGTTTTACATCTGCTAGGTCATCCATCAAGACTAGAGGAAAGGCGTTTGACTAAAACAAAGACAGGATTTTTCTTTTTACAGTAAGGGCGGTAAAGCTATGGAATTCTTTTCCTCGTGATTCTGTGCTTGAAGATACTGTAACTGCTTTAACACCTTAACGACCGGCCGCGCAGTGTGTTGCAGTCACTAAAGGACCACGGAGCTTTTTTTTTTTTTTTTAATTCAGATTCCGGAGTCCCCGAACAGTGTGCAGCCGTGGGGGGAGTCCGGAATTCCATGACGGTCATTAACTCAGATCTACCCATGATGTACTATGACCATCAAGGGTCATTAAGGGGTTAAAAAAAGCAATGGATGCCTATCTAGCACAGAACAGTATTGAGAATTATGACAGTTGGGGTTCAATGCAGATAGGATGTAGACCAGGGAAATATCTGACTGCCATTTGGAGTCAGGAAGGAAATTTTTACCCACTTGGGACTTAATTGGAAAGGGTTTTTTTTGTTTTTTTTTGCCTTCCTCTGAATTAACAAGGGTGATTAGCCATCACCCAGACTTGATGGACGCATGTCTTTTTTCAGCCTCATTGACCATGTTGCCTTGTTACTGTGTAGCACTGTTGACAAATCCATTTGAGCTGTATAAACTTTAAAGCTGCATTTTCCAGCACTGGGAGCCCCGTGTTTTATTCGGCAGGAAAAGACCAACAATCGTTTTCATAATAAAGACTTATAACTCCTTTAACCCCTTAACGACCCTTGACGGTCACAGTACGTCATGGGTCTATCTGAGTTAACGACCCATGACGTGCTACAACCGTCATGGAATTCCAGGCTCCCCCCGGCTGCACGCCGTTCAGGGAGTCCGGAACAGGAAACTGAAGAAAAAAAAAAAAAAAAAAAAAAAAAAAAAAAAAAAGCTCCGTGGTCCTTAACCCCTTCGTGACACAGGACGTACATGTACGTCCTGTGTGGCTGTCACTTAGTGACAGAGGACGTACATGTACGTCCCGGAAATCCGGCTCCCCGCGCGGCTGCACGCCGTTCGGGGACTCCGGATTCTTTTAGAGAAAAAAAAAAATGTCTGCACGCGGCCGTCACTAAGGGGTTAACTGACCGCGCCAATCGGCCGGTCGTTAAGGGGTTAACCTTCTTAGGGCCAGAGAGGTAATACATTGCTCTGTATACCCCTCTGGTACTCGAAGGGTTAAATCTGTGCGGAATCCTAACAAACATACGATCTCATGCATTTGCATTCCCTAACAGATGGACGATGTCATTCTGAACTTTAACATCTCATACAGAGCGCGTTAGTACATTTCAGCCATATGACGTTAAAGTCAAAAGTCACAAATACAAAGATATGTTAGAAAGATATGTAAATCTTTATCCTACATAAGTTTACATCCGAAATACATATATACACAAATAAGACACAGATCGTATCTTGTTTGGTTATTAAAATAAAAATAACAAAAAAAAAAAAAAAAGTACACAAACACAATTTTTTCCAAACTGACTTTGAATTTCACATGACAATTCTTGAATAACATCGGTTTATAATTTACAAACTTAAAATATTTAAATAGTAAATACAGTTTGTCATTGCTCGAGAGCAGCCGGCACAATTGTGTCACAAGTTAAATACTACTGCAGCTTCACCTGCAGAGAGAGGGAGAGGGGGTGGGATTCAAAGGACAATATGCACAAAGACAGAAGTGGAGCAATTCCAACCTGAGCTCATTTTTTGGGATGAAAAGTCTCCGGAGTAGTGGGAGTACATTTGTTTTAATAAAAAGAAAAAGCTGTAAAACAAAAAAAAAAAAATAAAAAAAAAAAAAAAACACTACTGCTCCCTTAACCCTTCGAGTGTCAGAGAGATAACAAACGCAGTGCGTTGCAATGTGTTTGATAACTCTCTGGCACTCAAAGGGTTAAATCAATGGGGATTTGTGTGTGTCTGTATATGGACAGGTGGTTTGCTACACAATGTCCCCACTGCTGCTTTGTGCGCAGGTCCCAAAATCTTATTCCAGTCATTGAAAACGAGCCACGTTTCTGAATGGTTGGGTGTAACATTTGCCAGGCAATGAAGCATTTACAGAATATAATAAAGTACAATGCATATTGCGTTTTGATGTTCTAGAAATAGGCACAGTATACCTATATTTCATAAGGAAAGCAAATTCGAACTAGGAGGAAAAAAAAAATATTATATTTATATACACACATATACATATACACACACTACTTGAAGAGCCCGTTACACGGGCCACAGTGCCACTGCCAGCCGGTCGTGCAGCAGTCATGCGCAGTAGAGACTGCCCGCGCCGCGCTCTGTATCAGCCACAGTGCGGGCGGTCTCTACTGCGCATGACTGCGGCGTTACACACGTTTTAGCGAATTATTATATAGGAGATATATATATATATATATATATATGTGTATAAAATATTAGACAGTGGCCTGCATTTCTCATGGTCTGAATCTGAATCCGACCCCCATATCTGCAAAAATATAAGTGCAGCCTCCGTGTAAACCCTAAACCCAGAGAGTTGTGCAACACAATGCACACCCCTGTGGAGCTCAATGGTTTAGTCCTTTGAGAACCAGCCGGGAGTGTAACATTGCATAGCACTGTATTACACGCTTCTCTGGTCCTCGAGAGTTTCAAGACATATAGCAATATTACTAAATTTACATTTTTATACCACTGACCGCACTTGGTACCTCCAAGTGTACCCTGTCCATAAAAATCCAATGGGTTTAGATACACTCTTCATTCAAGCGCGGGGAAGTAATTTAAAGCGGACACGCCCCTTTGTATTCACGTTTGCATATTTGAACGCGCCAGATAAAATTCCCTATGTATCATGCTCGCCAAAAAAGACCAGAAGATGCATAGTTTAGAATATATTTATTTCTGTAAACTTGTAAACTTGAGTGCAGCACGACAAGCCCACAGACCTTAACCCTTTGAGTACCAGAGGGGTGCGAAACGTTCATTGCATACACCTCTGGCACACAAAGGGTTAATTTTAAGGAGATGCACCACAACACTTTGACTTTTCAGAAATATAGATATTGATCATCTTCTAACCTGTGTATATGTCGACCTCTTGGTGAACATGTTACGTTGGGTAGTTTTAAAATACGTTTCAAATGCACAAACCTGAATTCAAGTTGACAGGTCCTCTTTAAAAAACAACAAAAAAAAAAAATAAAAATAAAAACACAATAAGACTGTATAAAAAGAAAATCGGCATGCAATTTCTTCTCACCACCAAACTGGGGAAACCAACATAAAACAAGCAACCAAAAGTAGCACCAGATACGGGATTCAGAGAAATAAAACAAAAAAATTGAATGAATAAAACGAGAGCGAGACAATTAAGCTGATCATGGTCCTTCAAGCGGCGTGTTTCTCAGTCTTAGGCCGTGGTACGCTCCAGCAGCTCAGCCAGTCAATATATCCCTGCTTAAAGGCACAGTAATGTCTGCAAATAAAAGTACCAGTGATTCGTCAATGTTCTTTTTTTTTTTTTTATATAATGAATAGTATGTTCTGCAACTCCCTTAATCCTTTGAGTGCCAGAGGGGTACGCAACGCATTGCTTTGTGTACCCCTCTGGCACTCAAAGGGTTAAATTCATATTTGCCTTGAAAATACAATTAAAAGTTTCCCCCTCCCGCCCCTTTTGAGCACGTCATGTTGACTCTCCTCAGATCCGAAAGCCGGTCACTTGCCTGGATGGATGGCACTGAAGGACAATATTGTGTCTGTCCGTGTAAGAAAACCCCCCCCCCCCTTGACCGGCTTTCTGCTCTGAGAGAAGTCAGGGTGACGTGCCCAAAAAGGGCGGGAGGAGGAAAATTGTAATTGGATTTTCAAGGCAAATATGAAGGGAGTTGCACAACATACTATTCTTTACAAAAAAGTATATTGAACAATTTCAGTCACATTTAGTTTTGGACGTTACTATTCCTTTAATCACAGATATTTAGTGGTTCAGTCATTGTGACTGAGCTACCTGTGCCCAAGGAAAGGGTAGAGAACCGCTGCTTTATTGCATATGGCAGCATCTCTCAACATTAATTCTTAGCACGTCGTCAGCTTTTCAAAACATCTATTTCATCGCAAGGGAGTAATCAGTGGCTCAGTCATTGTGACTGAGCAAACATGCTTAAAGGGATAGTAATACTTAAAATGTAAAAGCAAGAGTACTGCCACCGCTGAAAGGTGTTTTATTCAAAAGTTATTTCAGCTCAAAGTTGAATTTTTTTTTAGGTGCAGTAGCACAGTGGCCTGAAATTGTATAGTGGCGCTGTTGCTACACCATCCTATGGAGATTTATGGTCCTGGGACATAGGATGGTGTAGCAACAGCGCCACTGTACAATTTCAGGCCACTGTGATATTGCACCTAAAAAAATGCAACTTTGAGCGGTAATAACTTTTGAATAAAACACCTTTCAAACTTTCAGCAGTGGGAGTATCCTTGTTTTATAAATGGGGATAAACCCTACAACATTTTTTTTTACATTTTAAGTATTACTATCCCTTTAATTAGGGATATCTGGAAAACCTAAACAGTCTGTGTGCCTGAGGACTGGAGCCAAGAATCACCCACCGTCTAAATGGGTGGAGAAACAGTCTGGGCAGCACAGAGCGTCCTGCCCTTGTTAAAGGGGAAATTTAACCTAGGAACAAGTGACTACATTTGTTTATCAGAATGGGCCGTATGATGAGAAGTAAAGTGGAAGAGCTCCGGGGCAAACCAACTGCATTTTACGGGAGAACTAAATGTTCCAAAACTTAAAATCCCCCTTTCAATCAATGGGAAGGTTTAGTGCTCCCCATTTGTCCCATAATAGGAATAGGAAAAGGGTTGAACGTGATGGACGCAAGTCTTTTTTCAGCCTAAATTACTATGCAACGCCTCCATTTATCTTTCAACATATGGCCCAGTTACTTATGGAGGTAGGTGTCCTTCAGTTACATGTATTATTATATATCACTCATTATTTTAGTCCACGGCTAATAGTTTCAGTTTATATTCTGATAAATTATGTCCCTTACGAGTCATTCAGGACTAATGAAGCCCATTTTTGTGAGGAGGTGTGACCTGGAGGCTGGACTTCAACTTATGAAACTGCAGGTACAATGCAAAATATATCCACCTCACTGCTGCATGACCAACACCTGCCTAGCTACCAAACTGTTAACCCTTTGAGTGCCAGAGGGGTACGCAACGCATTGCAAAGCAATGCGTTGCGTACCCCTCTGGCACTCAAAGGGTTAATAAAAATCAAGAGCCGCTTCCTAAGTTATGTTTTCCCTTTAATATCAGATGTGTTTCAGAATTTTTAGATCATTAAAATCCATGTGAAATATCACACGTGAGAATGCCGTCTGATCCCACACGCTGGTCCGTGTGAAATTTCTACAGAAGGAGATGTTTCCAGTTGTAAAATACAGGTAGATTAAGGTAAACACGACTACTGGATTACAGTGAATAACAGAAGAAAAAATAACCATTTGTTGCATTTGCAATACAGTGATCAAGAGCTTATCGGACCATGTTGAAAACAGTTTTCATTGGGATTCTTTAACCCCTTAAGGACTACGTGACGTACTATGACAGTCATGGTCCTTAACCCTTTCGCGTCCGGTGACGTACCCGGACCGTCACGCTGGTCCGTGTGAAATTTCTACAGAAGGAGATGTGTCCAGTTGTAAAATACAGGTAGATTAAGGTAAACACGACTACTGGATTACAGTGAATAACAGAAGAAAAAATAACCATTTGCTGCATTTGCAATACAGTGATCAAGAGCTTATTGGACCATGTTGAAAACAGTTTTCATTGGGATTCTTTAACCCCTTAAGGACTACGTGACGTACTATGACAGTCATGGTCCTTAACCCTTTCGCGTCCGGTGACGTACCCGGACTGTCACGCTGGTCCGGCAGTTAAGGACCAGTGACGGTCCTGGTACGTCACATACCATTACTCACCGGGCTCCTGCAGGAGCGCGGTGAGTAATACCGGGGACTGAATTTGATCGCTCCAAGACCGGAGCGATCTCTTTCAGTCCCTCGGTTCGGCGTGCCGCCCCACGTGATCAGTCACATGGGGCGGCACGTCGAAATTCCCTATCGGGGCCTTAAAGGACCACACACCCCACGACCGCTGGTTGTTAAAGGGTTAAATACTTAAGGACCAATGATGGTCATAGTACGTCAAGTACTTTTTACTTACAGCGCTCTACCGGGAACGCTGTAAGTAAAAATGGGGCCTAAAGTTGTCTGCTCGAAGACTGGAGTGATCTCTCACAGGCCCCAAAGCGGCGTGCCGATACATGCAACAGGTCACTTGTACCGGCACGTCAGCAAAGATCAAAGCGGTCCTTATGGGACAGAAACTTCCCAGGACCGCTGGTCCTTAAGGGGTTAAATGAAGATGTGTGCAGGCAAAGATCAAAGATCCCACTCTGATAATCCAGAAATAGAGCCAACTAATCTGCAACCCACAGTTTTCCTTTTCACATGGATTTTGGACATGTACTCTATAGCAGAGACCCCATTAGGATTCCTAACCCGTCACAGACTGGCAAGGAAAGACGGCAGAGTGTCTCTGGTTAAATATTTCCAGAATGACTCCGGTTTGGACATGGAGATATCATCGTAACTCCACCACCAATGTTTGCAAAGAATTCCACTTGCGCAGATGGCAACACGGTGTAATAAAGCACGTTAACCCGCTGCTTAGCTTTGTACTTTAGATGAGGTAATATCACTTGATCTACATACAGCATGCTTAACCCTTTAAGCATCAGAGGTATGTGCAGCAACACACTGTGTCCTTAAAGTATTAAAGGAGCAATCATTTTAAATATATTATTGTTTTCCCGTTGAGTAAAACAAGGATGCCCCAACTTTTGGGAGATACTACAATAGTTATTACAGGTAAAAACGTTGGTACTGTACCACTGTAAAAAAACAGAGAATTGCTAGAGTAAAGGTGATGCCTTTATTGGCTAACTAAGAAGATCTAGGATACAAGCTTTCAAGACAACAAGGTCTCTTCTTCAGGTAAAGCTTGCATTCTACAGCTACTCAGCTATCACCTTTACTCTACCAATAATTCTTACAGCTCAACTTGTTAGCAGCAAGATAATGCCCAGAATGCTTTTAGTAATGCTCTCTACATCAAACCAAGTCACACGCCTTTTAACCCTTTGAGTTCCAGAGAAGTACACAATGCATTGCTCAGCAATGCGTTGCATACCCCTCTGGCACTCAAAGGGTTAAAGTGATTGTAACCGTGCCCCTTGCCGAGTACAACAAAAATTGCATTGTGATGTATAAAACAAAATAAGCGCAATCACGTTTGAGCTGTTAAAACATTTTGGTGAAGTATTTCCCATCAGCGTGAGTATCCTTGTTTTACTTTTTGAAAAAGCTCTACATTATTATTATTATATATATTATACAGGAGTGAGGAAACGTCGGTGAAACCCAATGACAATTAACAGAATTTCCACAGATGTACCATGATCGCCTTCGCAAATCAAAAACAGTTCTTGTCTAAACATACAGTAGGGTCTGATATTAACCAAGTCTGTGTCATATGAAACGAAAGTGATGTTTAATATGGGCAAACAATTAGTACATAACAGGCAGGATGTGTGCAAAAGTAAGCGACCTATGGTTCGATAAGCCCAATTAAAGGAATAATTAGGATCAAGTGTTTAAGTCACAGAGTAGATCTGCAGGGATGATTTTGGGAGGTTCCACTCAAAACAAGGGTAGCTAATTCTGGTCCACAAAACGTACCAAAAGTTCATGTACAGGATAATCTTATTAGTGGCTCAGTCTCAAATTGTTCTACCCGTGTTCTTTCAGGAATAGATTGAAAACATGCACTGTTGGTAGCTCTTGTGGACAAGGGGCCACCACTCCTATAAGGATCAGAACCTGGGTGAGCTTGGGCTCCAGCATACAGTTGTGTGGAAGCATGAACAAAAGACATATCTGGAGACCTTAGAAAGGCAGTTATTGCTGCTCAATGAACTAAAAAAAGCTACAAAACTATTGCTAAGGATTTGGGGCTTCCCCTATCCACTGTCAGACTGTCTACAAATGGAGAGGGTTCAAGACCAAGGTCACTCTACCCAAGAATAGTTGTCTTATCACATTTTCTCCGACAGCAATCCGGCACATCATCCATGAAGTCACAAAGAACCCCATGTCAACATCTATGGATATGCAGGTCACTATCACCTTAGCCAATGTGAGTGTTCATGACTTAAAAAAACAAAACAAAAACTGTATCAATGGAATGATAGCCAGCAGGAAACCATTGCACTCTTCAACATTGCTGCCTGTCTGAAGATTGCCAAAGAGCAAACAGATGTTTAAGACTTCAGGAACAATATTCCCTTGATAGAAGAGCCAAAGTTAAAACTTTTTGGCCTAATGAAAATCAAACACTCTTCAAACAGAAGAACGTCATCCCACCCATCAAGTATAGCAGTTAATGATAGTTTGAGGGTCTTTTTCTGGCTCGGGACTTAAAGGACTTGTCATCAATGACACAGCCATGAATTCTGTATTGTAACACAATATTTTATAAAAAAAATATCAGGCCTGTGAGCTGAAGCTAAACTGAAACTGGGTAATTCAGAGAAACGATGATTCTATGATTATATGTAAAGATCTACCGGAGAATGACTGCAGAAGAAGCAATCCAATATTTCAGAATGCCACAGATAATCCCATCAAAATGTTGTGGTAGGACCTGAAGCTATCTATCTATATGAGGCAGCCCTAACATGCCTGACTTAAAGTAGTTCTATATTGAGGAACGGGCTAAATTTCCTTAAAAAAACCCATGTGAGACAACAAGATAGAAGAAATTATTAGCGAAGTTATTGCCGCACAAAGGGGCGCATCAGATACTGATTCTAAATGTTCACACTTCTTTCCACACACTGATACTGAATGTGGATTTGTGGATACATTTTTCTGTCATTTAATCAGATTTTTATTTTTTTGTAACCTATTATGAAGACGTCATTTGAAATATGTGAAAATCATATTGGGTTCACCAGCTCTCACCCTGTATAATATACATCTATTTTACAATGAAACATAACTATTCCTTCATTAATTTTGAGTGAAAGAGAGGTGTCTAACGCACTGCTTCTCAATGCGCTGGACATCCCACGGGCACTGAAAGAGGTTAACAGTCAAGTTTAAAAAGTCAAAACTTAAAATATTCAGTAGTGTCCAAAGGAAGATCGGATACTGCCATAACGCGCAGGAGGTCAATACATGTGCTTTAAAGAACCAAGTTGGTTTCGTTGACGATGTTTTCTTCATTTGCTTGTGCTCCAAGGTCTATATTGGGAACTTTTCAACAAGGAGATTATTATTCCTTTGGCTTACGTACTGTGGATTTAAGCATGCTTAACTGCAATGCTCTCCTTTCCACATAGATATTATGTGCTTAAGAGCACACGGGATACACCATACAGCAAATCCAAACAAAGAAATGGTAGGAGAAGCTGCTAAAACAAAACTGTACCAGGAACATTCAGTTGGTCTATTATTTACAGTCACACAGTTTGTCAGTTGCAACTGAGAGATGTTTTTGTAGTTGTCCCTTATAAAGGGTCAAAAGACAGAAAGGTTGGTTCCAGTGTCTACCCAGAGGTTTGAAGATCTTATTTCTGGTGATGGAGGAAGTCTAGAGAAGCTGCATTGTTTTTTACAGTACTTCCGCAGACTGCAAGCCGATTTTCTCTTCCTCCTCTAGTCAATCCGTATTGGGTTTTTTAAGTGAGAAAGGCAAAATGTTGAAATGTTTACTCAATTGGTTTACCTGGTAAGAAAAAAAGAATGGGGGGGGGGGGGTGTTAAAAGATTTACATTAAATTGGATTATTTTATTCCATAAGGAAAATGCTGTAATGCATGACTGTCTCTATGGAACACAATCGTCAATATTTGGGTAGTCATTTCTTGTATTGTCTCTATTTAACACAATCATCAATATTTGGGTAGTCATTTCTTGTATTGTCTCTATTTAACACAATCGTCAATATTTGGGGAGTCATTTCTTCTATTGGCTCTATTTAAAGGGGATGTTTACCCCCTTCACAACTTTGGCTAAATCATTTCATTATCAATAATGAAAATTGTATTCTTTTTTTTTTAAAAATCAACCCGTTTGCAGAAATTCTAAGATTAAAGGAATAGTAATACTTCGTTTTAACTTTATTTTATTTTGTAGGCATTAAAAAAACATGAAGAATGATACAAGTCTTATCTCTCAAACCTTTATGGTTTATGAGATATTCACAAGCAAAGTTCCCCTCCCCGTCCCTTTTACCTAGTGTAAGCCATCTCTTCTCAGATGTGGAATCCAGTCCATAGACCAGACAGATAACAGAAGGGGACAATCTTCTTCCTATGAGAACAATGAAAGCCCTTCCCCCCTTGAAAAGTTTTTCAGCTTTTTCCCTTATCTTAATTGAAGATTGTCCCTCTCTGCAGTCTACCTGGGCACCTCCCTTCTGATCTGGTTGAACAGGGGGGGATACTTTGTTTTTGAATATCTCTCAAACCATAAAGGTTTGAGAGATAAGACTTATATAATTCTTCATGTTTTTTAATGCCTACAAAATAAAATAAAGTTAAAATGAAGTATTACTATCCCTTTAAATTTACCTCTGTTCTTACTTCCGGCAGACAGCGCTGACCGGATCTGTACCACAGTCTCAGCCTCTCTCCAGCCTCCTCTGATGACGGAGGCTGTCTGTCTCTAAGCTGGAGCGATCCCATTGGCCAGAAATCAATATCTGCCAATGAGAGTGCTCCAGCTTAGAGACAGACAGCCTCAGTCATCAGAGGAGGCTGGACAGAAGCGGAGACTACGGTACAGATCCGATCAGCGTTGTCTGCCAGCAGTAGGTACAGAGGTACATTTAATTTTAGAATTTCTGCAAACGGGCGGATTTTTTTTTAAAAAAAGAATACAATTTCCATTATTTATTATTGTTAACAAAATGATTTAGCCAAAGTTGTGAAGGGGTGTAAACATCCCCTTTAATAAAATCGTTACTATCTGGGTAGTCATTTCTTGGACCTGTTGTGGACTACAACTCCCATCATCCCCAGTTGGAATCATGAACAGCTGGAGCGTCAACAATCGATTACCCCCTGATATGGTAAAAGGGGATGCATCACCTTATAAAAATGTTTTACCATAGGTTTTGTTGCTAAAGTATTATTAGGAAAGCTGTTATTTACTTATTTATTTATTTTTAAAGGGATAGTAATACTTAAAATGTAAAAAATAAATATGTTGTAGGGTTTATTCCCCTGAGTAAAACAAGGGAACTCCCACTGCTGAAAGGTGTTTCATTCAAAAGTTATTAATTTTCAAAGTTGAATTTTTTAGGTGCAATATCACAGTGGCCTGAAATTGTAC